>VDFB02353493.1:382947376-383127835 GCA_007258455.2 Sequoia sempervirens | reverse complement strand
ATAGAGTCTCATAGCTCAAGATAGTGATACAGTTAACAATCTCGTTGAGGGATTGATTGCTCGAGATCACGACCAGTAAACTTCAGTTCCCGCCTCTCAGGATAGACATTACACACACGAGTTGAACTTGGTGTTACCCTTTCAAGTTAACTCAATGTTGTCATCACATGCATATCTATTCGGAGATCGCCTTTTACACTTGGAGTTTCCATTTAGGTTTTTACGCTAATTACGGTGTAGTTTTCCGGGCTAACTCTCGCTAATAAGGGACGGTACTTTGCACAATTGTCCATTTTTAGATTAGATGTTTCGTTAACTGTGATAGTTTACTTTATTAGGGCTTAGCAAAGAAATCTTGCACAATTGCAAGATCAGATGACCTTACAGGATTTTAGGGTTCCCTACACCTTGATGTATATAACTAAGAGCTTTTGCTCATTTGTAAATAACTTTTGCTTGAGAGAGAAATATATGCTGCGCCTACCTTGCCCTCAATATTGCTCTTTTGGTATTTGTTCATGTGTCTTCACTATTACTATTAATTGTTATGCCACATAGGGTTTCAAGAGATTGTAATGGTGGATTCTTTCCATAGTTTAGATAACTGCTTTTGTGCATCTTTACCTTTATGATCAATTGTTATACACATAGGGTTTCATGCAATTGTGATGATAAATCTGTTTTGTGCATCTTTACCATTATGATCAAGTGTTATGCCACATAGGGTTTCATGAGATTGTGATGATAAATCTGTTTTGTGAGTCTTTACTATTATGATCAAGTGTTATGCCACATAGGGTTTCATGAGATTATCATGGTAAATTCTTAAATCTCTTTTGTGCCTAATAAACTTGCTCAGATTGAGATAATAGTTGTGCCACCTTGCCTTCAAGTAGAGAATCTGAATCCGTTTATCGTCTGATAGTCAAAACCTTGCTCCGTTTCCTCATGCTCTGTTTTCTTGAGGGAACTAGATAGAATTTAAGTTATTAAGTTTAGTTGTAGTTAGTGAATCTGCAAAACCAGAAAAACTCAGCTGCAACGTATATAGTTTTCGAGAAAGCCTTGTACCTCTACAGCTGAAGCAAAAAGACAGGATTTAGTTTAGTTTATTTCCTTTGCAAGTACTTTTGTCAAGCACAACGAGGGAGCTTCCCCTCCTAATTTGAAGAGCACTCCATTATGGGTGAGGGTGATGAAATGGTCCCTGCATCAACTCTTTACCTTAGGTGCTATTGTTACCAACTATATATTTGTTTTATTATATAATTATAAAATTTATTCTTCTTCAAGAAATTTTCTTTAATGATTTTTGTTGCTCTTCCCTCAATCTCGTAATTTTGCATTAATGATAGGATTTTATTTTTTCTCCCAAACAAGTTATGATACAACTTTTGACCATGCCACATCTTCAAAGTATTCTTTGGAATCTATTTCTACATTGAAGGGTAATAGTGGCTTGGCTCTAAATACATGTGCGCCATCTTCTACCAAATTTGACAACCTATGCCCTAATTAGGAAAAAATTAACGACATTTTAGGCTATCACCATACACTCTTAGGGCTACCTTTGAGCTTTGTCAATGAGAATTAAAGTGGTGAATAGTATGGAAAGTAAAAAACGAGAGCCTCTTCCTCCATAAAAGGAAACAACCTATGGATGTCAAAAAGGAAGAATTCACCCATAATATGGATTTAGACTCCAATAACAAAGTGGATTGTGAGGAGAACCTATGAAAGTGCACCTTCATTAAAAAATTCAATAGATTTTGACCCACTCTTGTCAACTTGTAAGTGTGGGTTGAGGAGGCTTGAGGCCCTCCATTGAAAAGGGAGGTATATCTAAAACCTTGGACCCAAGGAATTGGATAATGATGTGTGAATATGTCTCTAGCCATATCACGATTCTTTCCTCAAGACCATGGATCTAGGACAATAATTTTATATGCCTAAAACTGTGGTATCTCTCTTTCAATCCTCTTTGAAATCATCTCTTTTATCATTGTATGGGTTTTCTCACTACATTTTTTCTATATTTTTGGATTGTGTATAGGTTGTAGGCAATTGGAAACTATTTAAGAAAATACTTAAAATCCTCTTTTGATACTATAAAGTATGCTAGAATAACTTTTGCACAAATTCATTAAGATGTTTGTTCATGATCTCAACCATTGAATTACGAGAGAATCCCATTTAAGTGTCACATTAACTTCAGATCATCTCATTTAAGTACATCACATATGCTTCAAATCATCCCATTTAAGTGTCAAAATACTTCAAACTGTCTCATTTAAGTGTCACATATGCTTCAAACCATCCCATTTAAGTGTCACAAATGCTTCAAATATGAACACTTCACTTCTTGCACAAATATCAATAAATTAGTTTCTAAGAAGACTCTCAAAAAGCACAATGCAACTTTATCTTGGTGGAAGGAGGTTGTACCCACCTCCATCCTTAGGTAATGGAGGTTGAATCTTAGGCCACTACTTCTCGTGTAGATTATTCTTCCAAGTCAAAGGAAGTTGACGATTTTCCTTTGGTGGCTTAGGTTGGGGTTGTTCCCTACCCTTCCATGCCACTAAGAAATGGCATGATAAGGAATTTCCCTCAAATGAAGGGATATGATCAAAGGAAACTTTCAAATAAATCCATTACATTTGGATCTCTCTTTTGAGACAAAGGCACAAAAAACTTTGGTTGATGATCAATAAGGCATATCACAAAGGCCAAAATTTGAGGACAAAATTTTTAGAATTTGCATAGTGGTACAAAAGAAGAAATCTACTCGCAAGGAAAATTGATTTTGAGATCCTACACTAAGAATGACTTATTTTTCGTTAGTAGGGTGTCACCAAACCATGTTAAGATGGATCCTCTAGCTATTTGAATTAATATTATATTATTTAATCTTTTTTCATTAGTTACTTTGGGTGCTCCCTTGTTTATGGGTTTGAAGCTAATTTTATTTTTTGTGAAATTTAGTAATATGGGAGTGGGCCTTATCCCTAGTTTATTGATCAAAATAATATTTATTGTGTTGTTATATTCAAGTTTTATTTTAACAATTAGAATGAAATTAATGAATAAATTAGTGATAAAAATCCCCCATTTATGGGGTTGGATAGGTCAATCTGTCTACAAATGTTAAAAAGGATATTAAATGGGAGCCTCCAAACAAAGGTTGTCTAAAGATCAACTTTGATGGGGCAACACATTACAATTCATGGATGGTCGGAGCAATGTGTCATGAGAAAGTGTGTTTTCCTTCTAACTATGTTTCCAATCATTTTAATGAATTTTAATGTTTTCATAACAAGCCTTATCATATCTTATGACTTATCTAATTTACACCAATATTAACTTATTATATCACATATCTTGATCATAATACTTATTGTACCTACATTTCTATATCATTTTGAACCCACCTTTTGTCACGCCTCTATCATATTAATCCTACATGTGAGGGCATCGTGCTTTTCCTTCTTAGCATATTTAGCTCCATTATCATACTTATTATTTAGATCTATATCACTTATTTTACAATTATAGGGGTTTTCCCTATTGTTGGCACTTTGTGCCATCTACCCTATCCATTTATCTCACTGAGTATTTTTATCCTACTAATCCTACCCAATATATGATTATGATTATGGATGCCACCTTGGGCCTTTTATTGTACTTTTTTAGGTGTTTTTTTTATCATTGAAGATTACATCATCATTATTTTTTATGTAGGAGCATCTAGATCCACAAGAAATTGTATCACCAAAAATAATAGTAGGTCGTGTTTCTATTTTTTTGTAGTTTTGGTATTATTTGCTTCTATATATCTTTTTTCAACTTGCTTCTCAGAGGGTGCTACAAGAAGAATGTAGGTTAGTTATATATTGTAGACCATTTTTAGCTATGCTATATGTTTCCTTCAAGTTGCTACAAGATAGATTAATGTGTTTATAAGGTACTGCTAAAAGGTGATAGGGATTTTTTTTTTGCTATAAGACCTATCCATTATTGCTACAACAAGATTGTGTGTTTTAAAGCATAATAACTTAATGACAAATTCTTATTTCTATAATTGAAATATGACTTAAATGCATAAAAGGATACCATAGATATTAATGTTAAAACTATGTATGGTGTTGATTAGATGAAATGATTATTATTTCTTTATGCAATATAATTAGTATAAAGGACTTTTTTTTAATATTTGGACTACCACCTATTGTATTTCGAAAAAGGGAGAAATAAGAGGGTCATGTTATTTTTGGTTGGTATATATTTTACCCTATCATATTCCTTTCTTTGTGCTTTAACTACTCCACCGCTCACATGAAATACATTTCATAACTAATCAAATTCTCTTTGATCATTTTGCAATAGCTTGGGATTGGTTAAAATTTCCCTTGATTGCTATTCAAACTTAGAAGGCACCATTTCATCTTTTGTCACATGTTATATCTCTATTGTAACAAGCGATTTTTGTTATTGGTTATCTTTTTTTATCTCATGGTTGGCCATCACATTGTTTGTTTTAACCTTTTATTTGTCATAATGAAACTATGGAATGATGGCATGGTAGTATTTTCCTTGGTTGTGAATTCTTTTCTTTGTTGCATCTAAGTTTAAGTTTGCTTTATTTTAACATGGTCATCTTTAAAATTATAATTTGATCAAGAACTTCATTCTTGGAGTTGGTAGTTACTTCTACTGCTTTGTTTTAGCATGGTCACGTTTAAAATTATAATTTAGTCAAGAACTTCATTCTTGGAGTTGGTAGTTACTTCTATTGCAATGTAGTTGATTCCTTTCTTGGTTACTCAAAATATTACTCTACATGGTTCCTTTACAATTAGTGACAAGGTTCTATATGACTATTTTCTTAGTTGATTAGTAACTATTTATTTGAACTATTTTTCAGAAGAAAGGTCCTTATATTTGGATTACATGATAGAATCATTAGCTCATGAGATCCTAGTAAAACCAAATAAATCATCTACAAATATATTAAGAAAAAAGTTATAGTATCAATACTCATAAAAAAATGTGTGAATTGTACAAATAATACCTTGCATATAAAGACAAGGATAAAGAGGTGAGAAGGTAGGATTGAAAGCCTAACTACCTCTCCAAAGGCATGACACTTGTCGTCACACTTGGAACAAGTGTGATGATGCATGCAATCCACTCATGAGGTGAAACAAAAAATATATATATTTAAATGAGATTTAAGTAGTAGTGTGAATAAGATAACTAGGCAAATGTGAAATAGTAGGGTAAAAAATCTTGTTACACTAACACCTCCCTTAAATGAAACTTAGGGAAAAAGGTAAACACCAAAAATTTACATATATGTATGGACATGTCCCAACAACAAGACCGATGAGGTAGCCATGTATATGTATAATAAGCTCCATTACAAATAGAGAAAAGAAGAAGATCTAGTAATTGTTTTCCTCCAAAAAGAGAAAGAGAAGGATAATTAAACCCCTCAAAAGTTATCCCTAAAATACAAGAACATGAAGAACTCTTGAAACACATATAATTTGTAAAAGCTACCAAATAATAACTAGTTTCTCATAGAATCAAATAACCCTCCAATGAATGTATATAAGGATAAGCGAGGCACACAAAAAACTACACATATGCCCTTAATTACACTAATCAACCATATATGTCTAGATGGAAACAAGAAAAAAAAATATTATGAGGACAAAAAAAAACTACACATGTGCCCTTAATTGCACATAGATAGAAACAAGAGAAAAAAATATGTTATGAATATTTTTCCCCAAAGTGAAAATAAAGTTATGAAAACATTAAAAAGAGATAAAAAATAAAGAATAATATGATCTTTTGGTTAAAATGGAGATAAAATAAGATTATTTGTAAAAAATATTGATCACATTATACATGAAAAAAAAAGTAATCCTCAAGTTTATCTACCCACCCTCTCTCAAATCTCAAATCTAAATGACCAATGGTTTCTAACCAACAAAGTTGTTCAAACTCTCCACTTATCCAAAAAGTATGCTAAGCTATGCTTAGCCTTAAACTAACCAAGCATATCATTAGATGAGAAGAATATAGACAAAAATATAAATAGAGCAAGTGTTATTCATTTCTTTTTTATTCGGGATAACCTCTTTGAATGAATGAATGGAGGAATTTTAATGATGTCCACAAGACCAAGCGGCCTAAGGGACCAAGGAACACAACAATAACACATATTCAGGTTCCTTTTGATGTCGTCTCTTCTATTATGTATCTTGACTAAGAAACTCGCCATTTTGTGGAGTCTTGTCTCCTAAGAAAATCCATTTAAACTGCCCTCCTTCAATATTTTTTTGAACTGAATACAAATATCCTCATAAGACGCACAATCAAAGATGAAGTTTCATTCAGTTTCATCCACCCCTTTGTTGCAAAAAATGCAAATTCTTTCATCCCATTCCTCCTTGGGGACTATTCATCTACCCATCTCACATCTAAGATGATGAGAGTCGGTCCTCAATTGCACAATTAAAATTTTAGCTTTACCCTTAACCACAGCCTTCAAATAAGATTTTTCATCATGTTCCTCTATGGGGTTGAACTCTGTGACATAGTGTGTTTTTTTACGACCAATTTGCTTTATCCACATGGCAGTCTTGAATTTTTATAACAAAAACTTTTTTATCTCTTCATTAATGTTAGGAAAATCATACAGATTAATGTCCCACTTGCTCATCCATTTGATGTTTTGTTTCATCCAAGTCTTTTTCCTACACTAGATAATTCTTCCTCCACAACCATCTTGGGTCAATGATGCTTACCATGCTATTAACCTTTTTTAAATAACTTAACAAATGAATTATTGTTAATGCTTCCATTGGGAACATACTCACTTCAGCCAAAAAGATCTCATAGGGGATTTTTGATTTGACCTTGAGACTACTAGTAATTAAATGTTTTTAGATTCTTTCAACTTATGGGTTGACATGCTATTCCCCCAAACCTTGCAACCATAGAGAACAACCAACAAAACCAACAAACCAAAAAGGATTTTTTTGGTTTCCTAGTTCCATAACTTCGCTTTCCTACACCTATTTTAGAATAGGAAAGAAGCTCTCCACCCACCTTGTATCCTTTTAGCTCTACACATCACCTAGTTGAGCTTATTGTGAAAATCAATTCCTAAGTACTTGTATTCTTCCACAATTTCCAACGAACTTCCCTCAAAGATAAAGTTAAGTTGTTGCTTCTTCCTTTTCAAAGAAAAAATCATGACTTTGGTCTTGTTACTATTAAGATGCATCCCGACCTCATGGCAAAATCGTTCAAGAGCCAACAAATGCTCTTTCAAGCCATGGTTAGTTCTTACAATCAAAATAAGATTATTTGCAAACAAAAGCAACTTCACCACATAACCTGGCATAAGATGGATTCCCTTCAATAGAATTGTTTAACCATTCTTCCAATTTATCAATATGTAAACCAAACAAAGTGGGGAAAGATGACACCTTACTTGACCCCAATGTCCTAACTACCAAAGTATTCAAACACACTTAGTTTTGAGTTTAAATTTAACTCTTTCTATACAACTTATGAACAACTACTCTATACTCTTTAGGGACCCCAAGTTCCTCCATTCTGTTCCAAAGCTTGTCCCTTGGGATCGTGTCAAAGGCTTTGATATTTGATATGTGAAAATTGTTAGAAAATGAGAAAAACCTGAATCAAAGATAGATCAATTAGAGGACCGATAATTCAATGGTAGAATACTCCAACAACAAATGAGAGATTGTAGATTCAACTCCAAATTGATCCAACAAATGGAAGTTCCTAGAGTCAACTCCTAACTGGGTCAGGAAATGTGAGTTTAGGAAATGTTTAAGATGCTATTGAACACCTAGCATGACTTAAAAGGTATTGAGAAATGTTTAAGATGCTATTGAATTCCTACTGTGATTAAAAAGGTATTGAAAAATGAATCCCACCTGAATAAAAAATGGACCAAAAAGTATTGAAAAATGAACCCCACCTGAACCAAAGACGGACCAATTGAACAATTCACCAAAAAGATCAATTTAACAATAATTAGAAGGACCAATTGAACCATTCGCCAAAAAGAACCAATTGAACCATTCTCCAAAAAGAACCAATTGAACCATTCAAAGGACCAATTGAACCATTCACCAAAAAGATCAATAATTGGAAGGTCCTAATTACTCCTAGTGATTTAAAGAAAATTAAAGACAACTTTCTTTTCTTATTTTTATGAAGAGTTTAAACTTCCTATCTCAGCCATATTATGTAGGAGATTGTGTTCAAATTTTCAAAAAAGTAATTAGAAACTTATTTTCTAAGTATATGCCCCGGGGCTTAAATGATCTATTCTTTTTGAGCAATAAGAAGAATAGATTTGCATTTTCAATTAAAAATGCTTTAAACATATTTAGCCTGTTTTTGGATAGGCTCTTGGATGTTTGATCTAAAAATTGATTTACTCACGAAATCTTAATGTAGTTTTTAAAGCCTTATTTTAATGCTAACCTAAACAATCGCCCTTCCCCATTTAAACTCTTCAATACTTTAGAATGAGCCCTTGATGTTCTCTTTAAGTTAGATTTTTAAAATATTGTTTTAGAAACTTTCGAAATTGAAAGGAAAAACCAATTACATTCAGAAAGAGGCTTGCTTTTCAAAGTATTGAAATAACAGCAGACATTTGAAATAGAATTAAAAGTCATCACATTCTACAAGAGGCTTGCTTGTTCAAACCATCGAAATAATTACTGAATCTTTCCAAACTTTTCAATACACACATGTTGTCTAGCCACACAATGCAGTTGAGAAGATGATGCTTAAAAGCATAGGGTGGCACAACTACTTGAAAGATTGTAATATAACAGTTCCAAAGATGGGGGAAGTATAATTTACAAAAGAATTACAGAAATTCAAGTAAAATTCATCACAGAGGTCCAGGAAAAGTGCCAAGTTCCCTTTGCTCATTCCATCTTATTATCTGCATGATTATAAACAAGAAAGCTTAGAAGTGGGGAAAACATAACAATTCTAGCAACGAAAACAACCTTAGACATGTAAGCCAATACTGCAATACAGTAATAAGATTTCTTTTTTAAATGAAAATATTTATGGACAACTACATACCCATTCAGTAGGACATAAAGATCGATAATATCTAGCAAACTTGTCGCATTCACTGGCACCCTCTCTCTTAGCTTGAATGCATCTGTGTTTACAAACATCAAATAACAAATAAACAGCCCTTGAAATATGGAATATAGAGAAAATATTTGCTCTGGAAAGTGTACTAGGGAAAGATTTCATATATTGAGAGCAGAAATTAAAAACATCATACTTGGGATATTCAATATAACGAGTGAAGCAGTGCCTTGTCTGGTTGGTCGTGGGAAAACGAAAGTCTGCTGGTGCTGTCTTAAAAATGTCTTCAGTCTGATTTACAGAGGCAAATAATATAACAAATTTCATAAGATTTTATGAAATCTACCAATTGCTCTCCTATTCACTATTCACAAACACCTATTTTTAAGATTGCAGGAAAATTCTCTTGTCTAGAAGTGTTGGAAAAAGTCACATCCCAAACGTTAAGAAATAAGTCACATCCTGACTGACGTTGAGCTGACCAAAGAGGGGCGAGTAGTCACATCCCGACCGACATTGAGCTGACCAAAGAAGGGCCAGTAGTTCAATTGGTAGAGCACTCCAGTAGCAAATGCAAATGGAAGATGGAAGGTCCTAGATTCCTAGGTTAAGAGGGGCCAGTAGCTCGGTGTGATGTTGAGCTGACCAAAGAGGGCCAGTAGCTCTGTTGGTAGAGCACTCTAACAAACACAAATGGAAGATGGAAGGTCCTACATTCCTAGGTTAAGAGGGCCAGTAGCTTGGTGTGATGTTGAGCTGACCAAAGAGGGCCAGTAGCTCTGTTGCTCTGTTGGTAGAGCACTCCAACAAACACAAATGAAAGATGGAAGGCCCTAGATTCCTAGGTTTGAGTCCTAGGTGGTCAGTAGTTCAGTTGGTAGAGCACTTGACTCTAGCAGTAAATTGGATGGAAAATGAAAGATCCTAGAACTCGAACATATGGATGGAAAAAGATCCTAGATTCCTAAGTAGTAGTTCAGTTGGTAGAGCACTCCACTCTAGCGGTAAATTGGATGGAAAATGGAAGATCCTAGAACTCGAACATATGGATGGAAAATGGAAGATCTTAGATTCCGAAGTAGTAGTTCAGTTGGTAGAGCACTCCACTCTAGCAGTAAATTGGATGGAAAATGGAAGATCCTAGAACTCAAACATATGGATGGAAAATGGAAGACATATGAGCTACAGCTCAACAAGAAGATATGAAACCGCTACAAGAAGATATGAAACTACAATTGTGTGGTACCGTCGAGCCTACCCTTGGTGCAATGTGAAAAGGAACGATAAAGGCATAGAGGAGGTTGACAATAAACCAAGACAAACCTAAAAATATACTTCACAGCAACGCTCAATACAAAGCAACGTCCATCCAATTTAACAGGTTCTACCATCTAATTTGGTTAAGGAAGTCCATAAATGCTAATATATCTTGCTATTAATTAACTAACGAAATTTGGTAGAGCCACTTTAAGGGTGGGTTTGGTTGGCCTAGAAGGTTTCCATAACACTACACCAGACACTATCCACACCCACATGCCCAGTGACCTGTAGGAAGTTTGTGGATTTATAACCCAATTAAACAAATTAACTACAGAATACTATACAAGCGGTTATTTAATGCTTCCCTTAACCTGCGCCACCATTATGGGTTCTAATTAAACAAATGAACTGGTAATGCTATATAAATAATGTAAATACATGGGTAATAATCGGCCCAATTATAATGTATTATAATTTCACCCCAGATTTACCAAAAGCATTTTTGAAAAAACAGCCACATCATAATGTAAAGAAGAGATTATTACTGGAATGGATTCTCGTTCAGGAGTTTGATTAATGGAACCCATTTCATGGGCAGGCCGAGGAGCTTGGCGTCCTAAGGTAACATCCTCCACTTTCCTTCCTCTTATAGGAGCTGGGTCTACTGTAACAGGAGGTGGATCTTCTGTAGCTGGAACTGGATCTACAATATCTGGAGCTGGATCTAATGTAGCAGGAGCTGGATCTTCTGTAGCCATATTTGTTATTGTTGTTCTTATTACTATTGCTATTCTTCGAGAGGCAGATAGAAACACTTTCATATGGAGCAGGTGCTTCTTATACATGTACATATTGATACCATGCAAGGAGCTTGTTTGACAACTCGATTCTAAGATAACAGATGGCAATCATTTGCTCCCTTGTCACCATGCCACATGTCTTCTTTGCCACACTGCACATTGGGTGATTTATATATATCATTTAGGAAAGTAAAACACTCCTCAACTTTGTGGTTATTGTGCAGAATGCTTTTTATTTATTACAATACACATAAATCTATTAACAACTAAAGATTCAAAACTAACTTTGCTGGATCCTTCTACTTATGATATAAGTTCTTGTGATTCAGAATAATCCCAACATTAGGATTATTATCAAACTCTAACCATATTCTTTTGGCACAAAATTTATTGAGCAATTGAAAACTTTATTATGGATTATATCATTTAATTTTTAATTTTGTAAGATTTTTTGAATGAATAATGGTTATATTAACTTTTATATATATTAGATTATTCAAAAAATAGGTGATAGACAACACACTTTCAAGGTATAAATTGTCTAAGTGGTGAGACCTATACCAATAGGAGAGGTGGAGGATTATGTGATCTCGTACATGAATGGAGTCAAAGCCATCACTGATAGGCTCTCAACCAATAATAACACCTTCTTCTTCATTATTGTCCTCTATAAGAGGAGGTGTGGTATAAGAGGTTGTGTGGCACAAACAAGAGAAATAGCAAGAGCTAGGCATGAGAATTTATCAAAATTCAGCTTAGAGCTCCTCAATCATGAGTCTAGGAAGAGGTTGAAGGTGGGTGATGCAAGAGTATCCTAGGATGTAAGAGCAATCTTACATCACCAAAAAATATTTTCTTTTACTTGTTTATATATTTGTGGGTTTTTCAATAACATTCCAATTATAAATCAATTACTACAAATCATGCTACATTCCATTGCATTTGCATATTTCATCTCATGATTGGGAGGATAAGTTTTACACTAAGAATATGATGTATTTAATTTCGACAAGATTTGGATCACAACAAAGACATAATTCACTTCCAAACTCATTATTGGGCATAATAGAATAACACCCAGTTTTCACTGTTTAAGGTTTGTGACAATGATCAGAAGGATTTTTTATCAAATTTGAAATTCTCCATTTTCTCGGTTTGGCATCGCCGGAAGTGCTTGGGACCACCGACTCCGGCGCAGCTCAAAGCGAGTCAATGAGTCTCAAGACTCAAGATATATAATCAAACACAATTAACTCTGGGGCAGTGACAAGGAGCCAAAAGTGTCAAGTATCAAGGCAATCAAAGTCCCAGCACCATTGTGGTGCTCGTCGCCATAGTGCGATGAAGTTCATTTCGAAAAGCAGTCTGTATGGGCGGTGCTTATGGAAGGTCAAAAGGTGGGGTCAGTTGCATGATGACATTCAGTGTGATCCAGCTCATGATGGTAGCCTTGACTGAACATCCTCATCCTCCGATAACAATATTGTTTTATAGTATGTAAAAAAAAGGAAAAAAGGGGGGTTGTTGTGGGGAATATTTATTTTTAAAAAATCAAATATTCCCCACCACTCTTTCCAAGGCTTAAAACTAGGAGGTGTACCTTAAAACAAGGCTTAAAATAAGCTTTAAAATAAAGAAAATAAAACCCACTCCTAACTCCCGCGTATGCTTACTTGGGGCATAGTTTTAGGGAGGAAAAAGTGGGATTTACTTGGTAAAACAATTAAAACCTCTTAAGCCTAAAATAATGATATTAGGAATATTATTCCTAATCTAAAGGTGCAAAGTTTATTTGTAAAACCTTATATAATTGATTATCCCAATTTAATAGGGAATAGACCCCTTAGAGCCATTCAATTGAAAAACATATATCTTGAGGAATATTATCCTTCCGGGAGTTGTGAAAAGGGGGATATTTTTGAAAATTTGCACTATGTAAGGGAGATTGGGTAGTTAATTGGTTTTACACAAATTTTGGTAATTTTGGGCTATAAAAGGAGGTGAGAAAGGTGAGAGAAGTCAAGTAATTTTGGAAGAATTTTGCAAGTGTGAGAGATTGTTTTCCTTGGAGAAATTATTGTATTTTGTGCTTTTGGAGAAGCTTGTTTCCATGCACTTTGGAAGTGCATTTGTAGATTTCCTTGTAAACCAAGGGGAGGTTTTGCTGACGAATGTAACTGAATTTCTAGAGGAATAATTGGATCAGTCCACTCAATTGGAGAGGGGCCTAGAGACGTAGTCGTTCTAAACGACGAACTCCGTTATCAATCTTCGTTTGCACTCTCTTTATCTCTCATTCTGTTCTTTCTTTAATTACTTTGTAATTTCGTTATTTAAATTCCGTTTGTGTGTTTAATTATAATTAAGCACTTTTGGTTTGTAATTGTTAACGTAAGCATTCAAAGCAAATGTCCACGAGATCATACGTCGGATCGGACAACTTTCCGAAGTTTACAACAACAAAGAACACATTTCTAGGTTCAATTATTGTGAATCCGTCACCATTACATTCATTATAAAATTTTCTTTATATACACATTTGCTCAACTACATGTTTCATTAGGTATTGAGTTTTACACCTTGCAGTTCAGTAAGATCACTCCTAATGCTAGAAGTTGCTATATTAACATTGTTCAAGATCGTTGGAAGACAATAAAGATGAGAAAGTGAAGGTAGTTCTATTTTGGAGCTTGACATTGGATTGTATTGTAATATATTTCGAATTTTATAATTTATAATAAAAAAATAAGGCTTGACATGTTAGAAATCCATTGCATCATACTGTAATTTCTTTATCACTATTAATGAATAAATATCATATTATTGTTGAGTTATTTTCATTTTAATTTCACTTTATTGTTCACTTCACTACATTATTGTATAATATTTCGTTGGATCCTTCATCAATGACTACACCAAGTGGTATCAAATCATAAGGTTATTATTCTAAGGGTTATTCTTGTAAATAAATCAACAAATTAATGCAATCAATAAGAAACTTGTAAATAGAGCACTAAGTGTTAAGTAGTTTATAGGAGTAATTATGGATAAATCAATCATTTGAGATGATTTCAGTAAGATCCCAAGGAAAGATGCCTTTGCAAAGACTTCATGGCATTGCTAATATTGTTGGAATAATGGAAGAGATATTTGAAATGACAAGGGTGATGAAAGTATAATTAGATGTTATAGAATGGGATAAGGACTACATTGGAAGAGGATATAATACTCAAGCTACAAACCGAGATGAAGAAATATATTGAGTGAAGATGTTGAAGGCCATTTCAAAAGTTGGTAAGAGACCTAGAATTAATATTTTTAATTATTATAATAATTTAAATTTTGAAGAATTTCTTTATTGGATAAATGATTTAGAAAAATATTCGGTATGAAGAAATTGTAGATACTAAAAGAGTTAGATTTGCTACAACTAAATTGGAAGGACATGCAATTGTTTGATGGAAAGATAGATAGCTAGAAAGAAATAGGAGAAGAAAGGAAAAGATAAAAAAAAATGGGATAGGATTGTAGTAAAGTTGAAAAATTATTTCGTACTTGTTGATTAAGAGTTATAGTTGTTGAATAAGTTACAAAATCTAAAGTAGAAAGATATGATAGTGAAAGAATGTACTAAACAATTTTATAAGGATTATTATGACTAGACATAGTGAAGCGAGCAAAGGAAAAATTGTGATAAATATGAATAGGTTAAGAGGAAGTATTCAAGAAAAACTAAGCTTGGTAAAATTGGAAACAATAGAAGAAGGATTTCAATTTGCAATGAAGGGAGAAGAGAAGTCGAACAAAGTATTTGAATATAAAAACAAATGGCAAAGAGGAAGAGGAGGAAGATTCCAAAGAAGTAAATCTTTGTATGATGATAGAAACTACTATAAAGAGGATGTAAAAGTATAAAGGAGTAACTACAATGATAGCAATTTATATCAAAATGAGTGAGGAAGTATTTGAATACAATGAAAAACAAGGGGAAAGTAAAAAACTAAATTTAATTGAAATAGTCTTTACCTTGGTCTCCAAGTCCACTCCAATGAATCTTGAAGAGGAATGCACCCAAGGTTGAGACATCTCATGAGATATCTCTTAACTCCTCTTGATGTGTTGTAGATTGTGTTGATTAATAATGAGGAATGTAGGTTGTTTGGAGATCTAACATGTTCATGACCTTTCTTAGAGATGAGAAGATCCATAATGGCATGGAGAGGGTCTAATTTATGGATTTGAGGATTTGTTTCAAATAATATATTAAAATTTATTCTAAGATAAATGGATATTATGGTTTATGAGATGATACCAAGTGTCATCATTAGATTGATAAATTTGAGGAGAATGAGGATCAAGGAGAAATGAAATGCTAGGACTGGCTTGAATAAATTCAAGGGGTTGAGGATGAATCTTCTCACATGTGTAAGAAGGAATCAAAAGAAATAGTGGAAGGAGACATGTGATTCCTCTCACGTGTTGGGAGATCATATTGGAAAGAGGAACTTGCCAAGTGTCCTCTCACACATGTGTGTGGATACATAGAGATATGAGAATGAGACACACACGACTTCTCACGCATGTGTTAAATGGAGGTTTAGGATTATCTAAAAATAATGGATTGTAAGAGTTGGTATATAATACTCTACATAATGCAAGATTTGGTTGAATATTATAGGCACCCAAGATCTAGGAACTTCATGAAAATGTGAGATCATGAAAAATGGCTTAATTCTATGTTGTGATATAACTAATATTAAATTACCTAGGACACAATCACCAAATTTCAAAAGATAAGATAAGATCTTATGAAAACTAACAACCTTATAGAAATATTCCATAGGACCTAAGTAAACTTAACATGTAAATAGGACAAATTAGTGAACTAGATAGGTAAAAAAACCTATTTACACCAACACCCCTCCTTAAGTGCAACTTAGGGATTAGATTATTATGAAAATGATGAAAATATGGGTACCAATTATGAGGCCATGTTAGGTACCCATGTACAAATGTAATCTCTCACAAAAGGAGAAAAGGAGAAAATCTAGTGGGACAAAACTCCTCCCAAAAGAGAGATGTAAACAAAATGCTCTCAATGATGAATGAGAAGGACAAAACCCCATGCAAGAAAAAAGACCTTTCATAAGAGAGAAGAAGAGAGACCATGTAACCCCCCTCAATATTGAGTCTCCTATAATGATGATAGATGCTCAACATTGGATGCTAAAGATGATCCAATATTGCCAAACAACATTCCTCCCCTTAGGAAGAAACAAAACCAAGATGGTATGCAAGATGTCTTCCCATTCTTAAAAGGAAGATACAAGAAGAAGGATGATGTGCGATGTCACTAAACTATGCTCAAGTGTCTCCATGTTGATGTTGAAAGTTGTCACACTCCAAATAGGTGTTTTATGCCACATTGTAGAAGATGACAATCTAGAATCTCCTAGAAATGATTGTAGAACACAATTCAAAGAAAAAGATACCTCCTTCAAAGACAAAGAAGCCTTCTCCAATTTTTTTCCAAAATAATTCACACTCATTTTAAACCATGAAGAATGATCATGTAGATAATGAACAAGAGGGTCAGAGAGTTCCCTCACAAAAAATGAAGGATAATATCCATAATGAGAAGATGAATGTAATCAATGGTGTCTCCCAAACCTGAAATGCAGGACTCACAAAACAAAATTGCAATGTCTATCAAGTACTCATCCCAAGTAGCCATCTCTAGAAGACAATGTATGTCCTATTGTATTGAATCACAAGGAGCCAAAACTATGGCAACACAATCATCATCAGATACAATAGTAGATGAAGGAGATGGGATATCAACACATGTCTCTAGATCCTCAGTGACTGAAATAATACCAATATTCAAATGACCATATAAATCTCCTTAAAAGTGTCTGCACTATATGCCTGAATGTAAAAATCCACTAAAGGAACAATAGGATAAAAATGTGAGAAGGTGTAGACTCGATATTGGTGATAAACCTCCCCAAATGCAACTATATCTCTACTATGCAAATCCTAGATTATGACAAAATCTGGTGTGAACTCAACACTCTTTCCTACTTCACCATGTGTGATCTAATAGATAGAAAGGATATTGGTTGAAAATGAAGTCACACAAAGAACATCATTAAATTCTCCATCATCCATGTTAATGGATCCCTTCTCATAAACACACATATATGTGTTGTTAGCCATTAAGATGTGTGATGATGTACATGACTCTAATGAAGAGATGAATAAATATGATGTGAAGCTCCTGAATCAAGTATCCACCTCTTTGAATCATAATCTACAACCGCAACAATTTCTTTCCCCTTATGTCTATCAAACTTTGATGAAGAAGTTGAAAATTTTGACGTTGAAGGAAAATTGATTTGCTTCTTTAGAATATGCCTCAACTCATCAATCTATTTTGAATAAAATTGATGTTCATCATGCCTTGTTTTATTGCAATATGTACATGTAGGCTTCTCCTTCTTAGATATTTCCCCTTTAGATTCATGCAACCTATTCTTTTTCTTTGTTTGCTTCTTATTAGGATTCCTTGATTATTTCTATACCTTAGGCTCACTATCCAACAATTCTTGTGACTTAGAAGACTTGATTAGACCCATATGAATTAACTTCTCTTCCTCTTGGATTAAGATATTTTTAAAGTCATCAATATTAGGATCAAAATATGATGCTCCCATAGAAATATGATGGGTATGAAAGCCATAAGCAAACATAGAATACTCGGGACCAAGCTTGGATAACACATTTAGAATCAACTGTAAATCCTTCTTATAAATATTGCAATATTTAAGCTATGTTCTTAGTTTCTTAATCTTGGAAATGTAGTCTTTGATGTGGTTAAAACATTTAGAATCAAGATTCATCAAACCATTATCAATTTTATATATCTCGTAATCTTATCAGTTTTATCGTACAAATAATCAAAAGTATCCCAAGCTTCTTTAGGTGTTTTGAATGATTCAACATGAAATTTTAAATCAAAGAGACTAATGAACATATGCATCTAAGTGTTTTCTCACGATCAAGCCCCCATTTTCCAATTATTTAGCATTAGTTGGTTGAGGAATGGTTTCCTTTAGATAGCCTAGACAACCCTTACCCATGAGATAATTCTATATTGATTTTCTCCATGAAGAATAAGTATATGGAGTTAGGAGTTCAATTTGAAATTTCCCCATTGCAAGAAAACACAACAAGAAAAAGAAAGAAATCAACAACTGCAAGATTACCCTCCTAAATTACTCAATCAAGAATTCCCCTAGCAATATATGACTTGGAAATTTATATGTAGTATGATTATAGATATCACTTGCCAAAAATAGCAAAATGGACTTGATCTTAGTATAATTCCTACAAAGAATGGGATCAATATGATCACAACACTAAAAAGTACATAAAAATTTATTAACTTCCAAAAAAATTGCACCAAAACATGTTATTGTAGGAGTGAGAGTGGACCACAGTTGAAGTTCCCAAGATGAGAATGACTCAACAACACTTGCAAGAATATGCAATTTATAGAAAAACCAAGAACCAAAATCAATAACCAATTGCATCACTACAAATAGCACAAAACTATACCCCAAATCAAAAAAAATCTCACAAAATGGAGGTCGAATGATTGAGTTATGTGCCCACAAAGTTGGATTACAAAATAAAAAACTGCATTGGAGAGGGAGGAAGTTTTTTTAGGTTCCTATTGTTTTCAGTACTGCATCAACATCTGAAATATACCAAAAATACACCCAATTAAATTTGATGATCATGTGGTCATTGCAGGTTAGCACAGGATCGATAAAATATTCTTTTTCTCGGGCAAAATATACCTACGATGGTGAAATCTCCTAGATGCCCCATAATATGTTGATGGGGCAGTTAGCTATTGTATGGGTATGTGGGGTTGCATGGAAGGCTCTTAATGCACCATGTTGTGGCCATAGTGGAGCCCATGGTTACTATAGTACCCTATTGTGTAGGGTTTGTAATACCTTGTGTACAACAGGGTACACGATCAAACTTTATATTTATTCTATTTTAAAAATTTCAAAAAAAAAAAAACATTTATTTTTAAATTAATTTTTTTACCTTTGAATATTTTTGTGACAATGTGATGGTGACTACATATTGTCTGCTATGTTGCATGACCGTATGACTGTATAGTCAAATGGAGGAATTATTTTTTGAGGGCTCAGGGAAATTGTTTGAATTTTGATGATTTGATATTCAATCTTGAGGTTTTTGGGCCAGATGGATGTGATGAAAAGGTCTATTATGACCCAAAGTGCTCCAAAATTGCAACTACCTCCTAGATCTAGCAATCCTTTTTCAATTTCATACACTCGTAGATTTGGCCTCATATGTCTGATTTGGATGAAACAAAAGGAAAAAATAACTTTCTTGAACCCTCTAAGCTCTAGGGTGAGCTCATATCTACACCAAAAAGCTTCAAGTTTGACCTACAATACAAAGCCACTTAAAGAAACCCCCAAATATGGTATTTCTTTCAAGTTTTTTAATTCTCCAAGTCATCATTCAATGCAAGAGAAGAACATACTCAATTTTTCAAGATTCAACAATATTTGCAACCTATATCTCTCAGTAAAGACTAACAATTGAAATAATACCACAACCTCTAATACCAAGTAAGAGTTGGTGTAGAATACTCTACACCATGTAAGATTTAGTTGAAGATTATAGACACCCAAGATCTAGGAACTTCATGAAGAGAGATCAACTATGAGAGAATAACACTATTTTATCAAAGGATGTAAATAATAGATTATGATGATATGATTGTTATAATTTACATATGAGACTACTTGGTTGTATAGACAAAGGTGAGACATAGGATTAGATAGGGTTATGACAGGTGTCTTAATCAGATGTCATGAGGCAACTAATATTAAACGACCTAAGAAAAAATCATTAAATGTCAAAAGATAAGATAAGATCTTATGAAAACTAACAACCTTCTAGAAATACTCCTTAGGACCTAAGTAAACTTAACATGTAAATAGGTCCTATTAGTGAACTAGATAGGTAAAACGCCTTTTTACACCAACATGGATGACTAATATTTCATTGTAGCTTTTTAGAGATAAGTGGGATTTTGATGCGAGTAGTTAAATTAATCACACTTAGGCATGTGAAAGGACTTATGTAGTTAATTAATTGATAAATAATTATATAATTGGACTATGGTGGAAAATAGGAAAATATTATAAATGATTTTATATTTATTTAATTCTTGTGGGATAGGAAACAAAGCTTGGACTTAATAAAAAAAATAAAATAATTAATTAAAGGTGAGGATAAGGATAAAGAGCAAATAAGTTAAATAATTAATATTATTTAATTAATGGATAGGAATAGGATAAAGTCTAGTGTGGTTGAGTATGGAAAAAATTGGGTGTCTACATTTTATCCCTCTTTGAGATGATTTTGTAACTAGATGAAGAAATTTTATTTCAAAGAAGAATAAACATAGTGACTAGGAGGGGATGAGACTAGTGGAATGATACTCCAATAACTTGGAAGAATAAGAGGGATGACAAGGAGGGAGGTTGGTATTCCCCTTGAGAGGAAAAATAGGTTTGAAGGACATGGGTGTGGTCTTGAAAGGATAATAAAGGATGTGATCTAGATAAGGAGAGGGTAGATAGAAAGGGTGGGGATATTGGACAAAGTCATGTTGTGATGGCTTGAGAAACCTTTATTTGATATTGCACATAATGTTATGCACCAAGGTAATAAAAACTAGGGTGATGATGTACTAAGTGAATAAGGACTAACACAAAATAAAAGGTCATGTGCAAGCATGTTCCTTATGACTCCATGATATGGAAGACCATGATGCCCCTGGGGTGAGATGATGCAAGGACTATGATAATGATAACAAAAACAAGAAAACAAGCAAGTATGCACAACAAGACAAAAATAGATAAGGATTTTGTTCTAAGTTAAAAACTAATTGATTGATTGATAGATGATGATGATGGGATCATTATTAATGATAAGAACAATGCAAGGATAATGGTGTTAATGATAAAACTATGAGGGTTAGGAACAATATTTTGGAATTATGATAATTAGATTAAAATGGATCAAGGTATGTAGCAAGGATAGGAATAAAATAATGGTATAGCTATAGATGTTGTACTATATTGAATGGATTAGAATTGCTAGTATATGGATGGATTTCTTTAGGATTTAATTGGAGTGATTAGAAGGACTGAGGATAAATGTTAATAGAAGTTAGATTTCTAGGAGGGATATTTAGGTGACTTGGAACGAATGACAAGGGAGAACCAAGGCTTTGTATTAGTATGATACAATGAATGTATTTCTTAGATAGGAGATAGAGGAAGGATAGGGGATAGGAGGACTATTAGATGGAGGATAGGATGATATTTAGGAATTTGAAGGAAGCATGAGTATAGAAAGTATCTATGTCACACATATATAAGATAGAGGGGATTAAGGATGGATTTCCAAGGACTATGTCACATATGTAGAAGATTATCCACACTAGATGTAGTACAATTGATATGGTGAAACTGTTGTGGAACTATTTACCAAATTCAATGCAAGTGATAGGAAAAGGTTTGTGTGTTGGCGGGATAGCTCGATGGTTGAAGATAATATTTTGTAGCATTCATGGATTGGAGGTTGTGCATGAGGAATGAATTGCAAATAAATTAAGGTTTATATTGTCTAAAGCGTTCTTGGATGGGATGCCTCAATCCTTATCAAGATAAAAGAAGGGTGGATGGATTGGATAGGATGTAGTATGTGCATGGATTTAATGGATGGGATAGATAGGATGATGCTAGATATGATGGGGTTGATTGATAGATAGAATGGATGAAGCTTTCCCCCAAGTCTAGAGTTTAATTAAATGAGGGATTTGTGCATGATGCCTATTTGAAATCTTTTCACCATGGTAATTGTCCAAGGTTCCATAAGGAGTGATTTTCACCATTGGATGGATTATTTCTCTTTATTATTGTGTTTTTATAAAAAAAATATTTTTTGAAATGGAGAGATTAAGGTGGATAAGGATGGAAGATAAGGATTCATAAGATAGTGGATGGAGGAAGGACTCAAGTTTATATTTTCATGAATAGTAACACTTGTACTACTAATAACCAGGGTGATTTTTGTGGCCCTCATAGACATTGGTAGATGTTACGAAGGGGATGAAGTGGATGGATTAAGGATGTATGAGGATTTGTGTGAAATATTGGATTAAATGGATGTGATGATGGAGGGATGGTAGATAGTTTATTCAATGTTGGAATATTCATTGATGAAAGGATGGGAGGGTGGTGTTATCAGGGGATGTTGTGGGAAAGAATATGTTCATGTGTGTGATGAAACTCTTATTTAGGTGTGTGGGAAAGGATATGTTCATGTGTGTGATGAAACTCTTATTTAGGTGTGTGGGAAAGGATATGTTAATGTGGGTGATGGGATATTCTAGGATGTTCTTTGTGTACCTTCATTATCAACTAATCACTTACCAATTTATCTAATTGATCACATAGTTTTAGGCAAGTGGGTTGAGTTCATTCTTAATATAGTGGTTATTAGAGTGTTGGATAATGGTTTTATAGTTGTAGTGGGATAGTAGATCTCAGTCATGACTATATCTCTTTTCAAAATTTGTTCCTAATATTCTTTGATTTTTTTCTTCTCTCATTTATTTATGAGTTGAGTAGGTAATGAAATTAGTGGTTTGGCCATCTTAAATAAGTCAAGTAGAAAGGAATGGTGATATGGGTGCCTAATATTTTTTTTATAATTTTTTCTAGTGCTAAATTATTGGTAAGCATCTCAAAGAGAATTATGACAAAGCTAAGTCATGGAGAGCTACATAGCTTCAAAATTTTATTCTAATGATTTCTTTAGCTCATTTACATCTACTTATTTTAGTAGAGCTAAATATGTATTAACATTCATTAACCAGTTTTTAACATAATTTGGTTTATTTTCTTTGACAAAAATGATCTTTGAATAATTTTATAAATTCAAATATTATATGGAGAAATAGTCAAAAGAATCCATTAGAATTTTGCACATACAATGTTGGTGAGTATGTTAGCCGTCATATTGAGTGGTTTTACACTTCAGAGGTGATTGATCTACAACATATAGTTTTATACAATCCTTAGTAGAATGGTGTGGAAAAATGCTAGAATGAATCTTTGAAGGAAATGGCTAGTTGTATGATACACTCTATATCTCTTACACCTCAATAATAGGTAAAGTTAATTAACTATGTGGTATATCTAGAACCACATTCCTCATCAAGGATTGAAGAGAGTAACTCCTCTTGAGGCTTGGATTAGTTATAAACCCATAATTAAGCACTTTAGGATGTTTTTTTTTCCTAATCATGGGTTCACATTCCTATAGAAAAATACAAGTTCATGGATCCCAAGGTGGGTCTTCCATATTTGTAGGTTATCATGATGGTGTTAAGGGATATTAGCTCCTCCATCATACAAAACATGATTTTTAATTTAAGAGGGGTATTTTTTTTAGGGGTCTTTAAATTTTGCTTCTCATCCTACATTCACATTGGAGTCACCGGGTATAGATAATAGTTCTAAAGATTCAAATCAACCTAAGTAATTTCCCAATGGTAAATATTATTTTTCCTCCACTTTTGATGATAAAGACTAACCTCCTTCATCCCCTAGTCATCAATTAGAGGTTAAGAAATCTCTAGATTCATTGACTACAAGTCCATTTTGGGCTTGGTAGAGCTTGTAGGAAAAAGGTGATTAGTTTGGGAATCCATCAAATACTAAGAGGACTCATTTATAGTTTTAGGGACTTCACACACTTTTTTCTACTACCTTTGATCCATAATAATTTTGTAAGGCCTATAGCATTATTGAGAAGGATAAAACCATGCAAAAAGGGTATGGTTCCTTGATCAAGAACTGCATTTTGGATTTGGTCCCC
Organism: Sequoia sempervirens; assembly: GCA_007258455.2. Classification (NCBI taxonomy): domain Eukaryota; kingdom Viridiplantae; phylum Streptophyta; class Pinopsida; order Cupressales; family Cupressaceae; genus Sequoia; species Sequoia sempervirens. The sequence goes on along the minus strand of VDFB02353493.1, from coordinate 383,103,593 downwards.
CTTCATAAGGGAAGGAAATTGTTTAGTGTAAGTGGACATATTAGATAAAATTTGTACAAAATGGGCTATTGGATTGGTTCAAAGCATGATTAGTCTTAAAAGGTTTTCATAGGTCCCTAAAATTGACTACACTGAGATCTTTACACTAGTTGCAAAGATGAATTCTATATTACTAAAACTTGTTATTATTGTAGCTCATTGCTAGGAGGTTAATAAGATGGATATGCAGAGTGCCTTTCTTCACAAATATTTTGAGGAGATATACAAGGAGAGTCCATTGGTTTTCCTACAAGATTATTTCATGGTGTGTGGACTTCAAAAATATACCTATGACCTCAAACAAGGCTTTTTGTCTTGGTATGCCAAGATGGATATCTTCCTTCTTATTATTGGATTCCCCAATTATTATTTTGATATAAATATCTATTTTTTTAATAAGATTATTTTCTATTGTTTATGGTTTATTTTAATAACCTATTGATATTGGGGTTCCTCATCCTCCATTATAGTAGTGAAAACTACCCTTCATGATAATTTTTTATTGGAGTAATTAGAAAAATCACATAATAATTAATTAATCATTTATCAATTACTAGGCTCATTTTACTTTATTACACTTAAGCTAAATTTAGGAGTTATTTTTTATTATTAGATTGGGCTAATTATAGGTCACGTTGTCTCATTGCCTATGATAATTCCACTTGTCACAATATAATCAAATTCTCATCTAGGATTTTCTTTTCTCTTTTATGATCATTCATCTTTCATTGTAATAAAAAAATCCAAGCATTCATTATTCAATACAAAAGGCATATTAGATGATTCATTAGATCAATCTTTCTCTCAAAGTTGCATAACAAATTAGTTGCTTGTTCTCTCTTTGTGATAGGTGATTTGGTTTCATGTGATTTTTGGGAGCTATAGGGTTGACTATCAACTCCAACATGGTATTAGAGCACTAGATCTATGAATTCCTATCCAAATTTTAAAAGACCCAACCTTGAGGGAAAAATTAATTCATCCTAGTGTGAAACAGACATCACCATTGGATCCATAATGGTCCAAAACCCTAAGATTTCCTATTGATTTGCTAAAATTGGAGCAATTGAAAAAAAGGAAAAAAATTAGGGGCACAAGATCTAAGGAAAATTTTTGTACAATCCATACAACCAGTGTACAAATTTGTACCCTTCAACCATTAAATTTCACTCCCAAACATAGGTACATGTATTAAAAAAAATTGTTTTTTAAGTCATTTTTTTAGATTTTAAATTAAAAAAGGTCAAAAATTTTAAAAAATGGATTTCACTTTTTCCAATGCACGATACCCATAGTACCTTGTTGTTGATGGCAGCAGGTCTATAAGACTGCACGGTACCTATGCGAGGTCACTTTACCAACACCAACTTTCCTTTGGCCACTCAACAACTATTTTCCTCCCACTATCGACCTTTCTCTATCACTAGTAGCGGCCTCCAATTCAAGTAGTTTCTCAAAAAATTGACAAACTTAACCTCCCAGTAGCCAAAAATTTACCAAGCCCACTAACTGCAAAGAATATTTTAGGACCTAGATAGAATATTCCAAAAAAATTGGTGAAATTTGGGAATCATGGAATCAATGAAAGCATATTTCATCAATTTATAGAATTATGGTGATTTTTCAAGCAACCTTTTTTTTCGATGACCGAGGAATATTCTAGGCATATATCTCACATCATGATGATGTCAGTGTGACATCATCAAAAGTACTATGCCTTTGGTCCCCTCCTAGCCCTCATTTTGCCTAAGGGAGTTGTTTTTTCTCTTGGCCATTACTTGGGTATATAGTACATCAAAATTGGGAAAACAAGATATCATCAGAAAGCTAATTCCATGTACTTTCTAGTGGTGTAGGTATCATCATCATTTTTTTTTATTGGTAAAATTTATTTTTAGTCAAAGATATATCATCATTTTCTACTTTTGTGCTCATAAATTTTCTCATGTATCTCTAATTTTTGTGATTCTTACAACATTGGAAAGGTATTTTAGAGATCTTCAAATCCATTCATACAATTTTTCTAGATTATTCCCCAAACACCTTTTATTTAGTTCTTTTGGTTTCACATTCTTCTTAATTACTTGGATGTCTTGACACTTAGAGAGGATCTATTTGCATGAGATGACTTTATTTTATCCGATTTACATGCATTGAGGTTATTAATCTCTAATTTTTTTATTTGAGGAAGTATCATGGGTTTTTTCTTTCCTTATGTTGTCATCTTGACAAAGGATAATTATGAGTCTTGGCAAAATGGTATCCTGACACATCTCACGTGGATTGATCTTTTGTGTTATTTGTAGGGACTCATATCCACACCAAACACAATAGGGGTCAATTTTGATTATTATCAGTGATCATGTTGTAGGAGTGATTTATTCTAGTGTTGATCCTAACACTATGTGTGTTATATCAGACAAATTGATTGTCTCCACACACTTTAGACTAGACTTTTGGGAGAATCATAGAGACCCTCATATCTCTCCATTCCTAGAGAATCCTATTTTAGATTGTCGCGTTCCCCTAGTAGATGCAGATTGTATACCCTTTGATGGCGATGCTTTAGAGGAGCTTGAATATATCATAGGCCTTGCATGTTTTAATGGTTCAAAGATGTGTCTTTGTTGGTGTGAATGGGGTTATTTCCTAACTAGTAATTAGTGAGGACTTATTCACATTATTATAAGTCCAAAGCTCAGTTGAGTGTTGTGTAAGTCCAATATATCATTGCAATCTTGAATATTGCATATTGGCCACATCATGCATCCATTGTTGCAATTTCATGTTCTTGCTTTTTCCCTCTTGTGGAAGGTTGTTGTTGGTTTTTGTAGATGATCTTGGAGGCTTGATTCCTTGAGTGAATCAAACATGTTCAATGAGCTATATCATAGCTCCTACATGGTGTCAAAGCTTCAGTGCTACATACTTCTTCCCAAATCTAAGGGGACAATCTTGGTGTGAAAGTTTTGTTGGGTGCGAGTTGGGGTCTTGAGAGCCTCACCATTTTGTAAAGGATTTGAAGAAAATTATTTTTCATTGGAGCCATTTTCCTTTTTGTTTCAGAAATCCAGCTTCCACTCATTTTTGAGAAAAAACAATTTTTGGATTTTGTATCCAAGGTTGAAATCTCAACTGGGTATCTTTTAGATTTTGCATATCTTGCATAGATCTAGAGAAAATTGTTGTACAAAAAGCGTCGCACATCATTTTTCTCCTAGCTGAAGGTTAAAAAAAATCTTTTTTTCATCTTTTGCTTGCTAGATCAAAAAACGATCTCTTTGTTCTTAGCTTCAAAATATTTTTGGGTTTATGTTTTTGTCTACAAACAATGAGTAGATTTTTCAGAAATCAAATCATAAGTAAACTTTTTTTGCTAGAAAACATGTTTCCTGCTGACTAAATTCAACATTTTTGAAAAAATCATAGCTTTTGGCCATGGTGTCCATTTTTGGAAAATGAGATAACAATAGAAAGCTAGTTTCAAGCACTTTACAGTGGTGTAGGCCATTTTTTTAGATTTTGTCATCTACTTAAATTTGAGGTTATTTTTCATCATGGAGGTAGATGTGAACATTCATCAGTGCATACACTATTTCCCTTTTTGTGTGCATTAGGTTTGTATTTTCTCTGCACTTGATTTCAATTCTAGATTATTTGAATCAACTGTCGCTTCATAGATTCTAGAGTTGTGCTAGTTTGTGAGTTTTCTAGTGTTCCTTGGCATCGGGTCTATTGTTGCTTTTCATGATTCTGACTTGAGTCCTTGAGTGACTCTAATATGGTTTCTAGCAAATAGAAGTATCTTTCCTTGCTTTCCAAATAAAGGATTTCAATGTTACTCTATAGTGTACTTCCAGTGCTTCTCTTGCAGCAGGTTATCTCATTATGGGGAGGGGGGGTGAATGCTCTCTCTTTTCATCCTTTGTGTGGATGGAGATTGATTGGATTTGTGATGGATATCATTATTGTATCTCTTTTGGGGAGGAGTTTTGTCCCACTAGATTTTCTCCTTTTCTCTATTTGTGAGATATTTCATTTGCATATGTACATGGGTACCTAACATGGCCTCGTAGCCCAGACCCATCCTTGCATCATTTGCATAATAACTACACTCCCTAATTCGCACTTATGGGGGTTGTTGGTGTGAATGGGGTTATTTCCTAACTAGTTATTAGTGAGGACCTATTCAAATTATTATAAGTTTACTTAGGAGTTAAGTTTCCTAGTTGTCATTTCTAGAAGTTAGTTATAATGGGGTCATGTCTCATTATTTACTTTTAGCTATCTAGGCATTTAATAATTCTCCCATGCATTTAATATTTGCATTGAGGTTGTTATGAGTTAGTTGTCTCATGTGATAGGATTAAGATACTTGTCATGATCTTGTCTAATCCTATTCACCTCCTTCCCTATATAAGCAAGGCTTCGTATGCACATTGACATATTTAGTTTGGCATTCTTGCATTCTTAATGATAGCATGATTTTTCTACCATTTCTCTCTTGTGGAAGTTATTTTTTCTTGCAGGTGATCCTGGGGTGTTTGAGGAGTTCACCATAAACTCCTACAGTCTTCATGTTCCCACTCTTCATATTGAAAACCAATCTTTATCTTTTGTTGTTCTTGATCAGCTTGGCATCACCACATCCTTGCCCCCTAATGGTTCAGTGCACAAGGCATCTTCTTCTTGACATAGCTACTTGGGATTCATACCTTACAAACATATCATCCTTGTTTGTCGAGTCTCAAGTTGTAAATTTGGATGATTTTTTTTGAGTGCATTCATCTCCTCTTTTCTGATAGTCACATCATCACTATTAGCCCACCATCATCATAGTCTTTGCAACTTGTTTTGTACATTAGTCTTCATAGGATTCTGGATTGACATCATCTCATTCTAACACGTGGGTATTTGAGAAGTTTTTAAAGGCACACATCATTTGAATTCAGATTCCCTATTCATCCATATTTTGGAAATGGCTTCTCCAATCACTAGTGGGTTTGTTTCTTCCTAAGGGGAGAAATGTTGTTTGCAAGCAATGGATCGTGTTGTCTTCATTCTTTCATCATTGGCACAAGAGCTCTTTTTTGTGGGGGGGTTAATATCTTCATTTTCTCTCTCCTATGGGGGACATTCATTATACTTATGTGATAGAAGGAGTCATTGGGGGGTCATATTTAGTCTTCCTTCTATCCTTCCTTCAATGGTGTAGTTATTTCATTTTCTCTCTTTTGGAGAGGATTTTTTTTCCATGTGGCTTTTAATGACCAACTTGGACATGTTGCATTACTTTCAAGATTGAGACCACTCAATCAATTTCTAAGTTTTCCATTATACAATCCAAGTATGCTCTTTATTTTCTCTCAAGATTTCATATGGCTCACTGCAAACCTACTTTGACTCCCTTTCTTTTTGGAGTCAACTTGAGGCTTGATGCTCCTCACCATTGGTAGATGGTACTTTCTATTAATGGCTTGTTGGAAGCCTCATTGAGGCCCACTATTTTATATGTTGTAAGAATAGTCTTTGAGCTTATGCAATAGCCTCATGAGATACACTTGAAGGAAACTAAATAAATTCTCCATTACATCCAAGCTATACACAACTTTGAGATTCATTATGCAATATGTCTCAATATTGACTTGGTAGGGTGTACAAATTCAAATTGGGCAAGTGATTCGCAAGATTGCAAGCCCACTTTAGGTTTCAACTTATCTTTTGGTTTAGGTCTAATTTATTGAGAAAGCAAGAAGTATGGAATTTCTCTCTTCCATAGAGGCTAAGAATCAATGAATTGTTCATGTCACTATTAAGGCTATTTGGATTTTGGCACATCCTTGCTTAATTTAGTATTTAGTTCAAATGGCCATCTATCATTTTTTATGACAACTAGAGTGTCTTTCAGATCTCATAAAAAATAGTCCACCATTAATGAACCAATCACATTAAGGTTCAAATGCACTATTTTCCAAAGCTCATACATGGATAGTCCATTAATCTCTTATACTACCTAACATCAGAGTAGATAATTGACATCTTCATCAAACCCTTCTGTGAAGAACCCTTCTGGTTCAACTTCAACCCTTGATGCTCAAACTGATGTTTTTGTGTGTTTGAAGGTTTTTGCATATAAAGAATATAGTGCGATTTTGAAAGATAATGCTTGCAAAAATTAAATAAAATATTACTGTGCTAAAAACGCTGGAATCTAATTGATATTTTGATGCTAGAATATTTATTGATCTTCCAAACTGATTACATCTAAGATCAGGTAACATGCAAAATAAAAAGCAACAACATTTATGTTGAAAAACTTGGTTATTGCAGCCACCATTAATGATGAAGAATGAATATGGCAACCATCAGATAAGCCTTCTCCAGCCTCGAGATTGATGCAGACTATTCCATAGATCAAGGCGTCCCAACTAGTGAAGAGAGAAGACCAAAAAACAAGGCGTTCAGGCTAGGGTAAAAAGTACGGCCTTCCAGCTGAATGGTACAACCTCTAGAACAGTAGTAAGTAAATCTGTACAACCTTGGGATTCGTGCCAGATGAAGATCCCAACAGCCACTCAATGATATTCCTTTTTTCTAACAAATATAAACCCACTATGAATGATAACTTTTCAATATGCTCTGTAATAACTTTTGGATGAAGCTATTTCACTGACTGGTAATAAATCAGCTGATATTTCACAACCTCTGAACTGCAAACATTGAAGATGGCTCGTTCTCCAATGCAAACGAAAACTGAAACCCTTGGCTTCACTCTCTGAAGAAGAAATTGGTAAAAATCGATTTCATAACATAATGAATGAAGTTTTCTCAAAGGAAAACTTATATCTTTTCACTTGGGTCGACTTCCTTCAAAAAAGCATCATTTAAATAAACTTTAAATTTCTCTTTTAATTTTCCAATAGTTTGGACGCCCTTTTAATTATAATTAATAATTAAAAAGTGGCCCCTTCTTCATGATGGTCGACCTCTTCCATAAAGTCACTTAAGTTATAATATTTAATTATATTATAACTTTATATAATAAGCTTCAAATTAATTAATATTTATTTTGGCAAATAAATATTAATATTTCTCTCTATATAAGTCCGATTGACGAACCGTCTGAAGCCCGATGATAAGTGACTGAATCTGCATATGACCAGACCATACTACTAAAAATAGCAGGGGTGCTCCGCTGAGTGACTCCACTTACTAAAAATAGTAAGTCAAGCAAAAGATGTCCAAACGACCCCGAACAAAAGCCGACTGAATGATTTTGATAAACTGAAGCCAAGCCAAGCCTCAACAAGACCCTCTATCCACCCTATTAGCCTACGAGGGTTGCATAATAGGCTAATCTTAAGAACTGAGAGATGTCAACTGGAAGGGGACATTACACCTTCATAGAGAGCAAGTTTCTTCAATTAGGAGTTTTATATATAGGGCTAGTTAGTCCACTCTACACCTTCCTCTCTCTACTTTCAAAGGGGGTATCGTCTCTAGGGGAGTTTTTCCCTATAATATTTTATCCTCCTCTACTTCTTTGAGGGGGTTATTTTATCCATTGGTAGCTAATGTGGCTACACATTTGTTTGAATTTGTTATTGGGGTGTGGGGGTTTTGGTGCATTATTTTATTTTTATATTTGGTTTGTTACTTTATTACATAGTATGCACCAATGATAGGATAAGATTGCTTAGTAAGCATCTACTTGGGTAGGTTATACTTGCATCATGTGACTTGTACTTTCCTATTTTAGTGGAGATGTCACGCACACATGTGATTACATCTCCTATTATCCCACATTAGTTGTATATTCATATCTCTTGGTTGTGTATCCTATATATACCACCAATCGTTCTCATTTTGTGCATTGATCATACATAATGCAATCTATTGATCTATTGTTCTTTTCTTTACTCTTTTGATCTTGGGTGGCTTCAATAACCAAAATCTTATAATAACATAAAAAAAAGGACCATGGGAAGTGATAATTTCAAGGTCAAGGGTGAATGTATGAAAGTAAGTGTAAATGAGAGTGAAAGAAAAAGAGATAGAGGGTGAGTGTATATAAATTAATGTAGATAGGGATAAACAATTATGGATAAGAATTGAGCCATGATCCAATCCTAGCATAAGACTATGCCACTCATTGATATGCTATTGCACTAAGACTTCCACCAAGGTGGGCATAAAACTAAATGGGAATAGTATGTGTTGCTAATTTTTCACCATCACACGTTTATGAAATAGTTACAATTTTAATTATTATAGTAATACAAAGTGTCAATATAAAAAATTTAGTCACCTCCTTGGAAAATGTTGTGTCCCTTTGGATAGAGACAAGTTCCCAACCTCTCTTGTTTGTAGAGGAGGAGAACATCTTTGGAAAAGTGTGAGGAAGATATCTTGAAGGCAAGTGGTATGAAGCTAGATCTTAAATTGAAAATCTTTTGGATGGGTTTGGTTATTTTCACAAAATGATTCCTTGAATGTTTTGGGTTTTAATTGGAAGAAATTTTAAAATTGAGAAGTGTCAACAAGAAGCAAAAATGGAAGTGGAATGCAGTTTCTAACCTATAGTTTCCTCATAGTTCACATAATGGAGGGGGAAGATCCCTCCAACAAACAATTGAAGTTTCTTTTGTGGAATTTTAGGGGCTTGTAATACCCTAACAAGAGGTGATTGGTTAAGTACCAGTTGTGTTTATGTTCTCCTAATGTTGTGTTGTTACACTAAACTAAGCACAAAAAATAAAGTGTTTAGATCACTTTTTAAAAATACTTTAGAGCTTCAAAGGTTTGAACCGCATATTCTTAAGAGGCCTTTTGAGGTTTGTGTGGGCTATAGTAAGGTGGATATGGTATATATCTCTAAAAACACCACTTTAATTGCCCATAGATTTAAATCGTTCCAAGAAAATATAAAAGGTTATGTGATCAAATGTGTATGGTACAATAAGTTGAGTTAAGAAACAAGATGTTTGTGAAGAAATTTCTAGGCAATTTGATTTGTGTCAAGGACATAATGTCTTAATTGGTGGAAGATTGTCAACTATGTAATGTGAGTTGTGATAGGATTTTGTTGAGTTATGTGTGATGGCATGCGATAGCACACTAACTTGCACATGATGTATGATGATCTACAATACTTTGTGTATAAGATGTACATGTTTTTGAAACTTGTGTTTTAATTTTGAATTTTGTTGAGTCATGCACGTTAATACACAAGATGATCAAGACACACACAACTTCTTGAGTTTTGTTGAGTCATGCATATTAGTAAACAAGAGTGTCAAGGCACTCACAAGGTTTCCTAAGGCTTTCATGGCTGAGTGTTGATAAAAAATTAGGACCAAAAAGACTAAAGTTGCTTCTTACTCTATCTATTTCTCTAGAACATGAAAGTTTCCTCACGAGGAAACAAATATCTTTTAGCAAGAGGCTATCAAGGTATAGTGATTAAAATGGACACTATTAAAGCCTATGATAAAGTTAGTTGGAAATTTATCTCGAATTTCTTTCTTAATGTTGGCTTCTCTCCTCTTGGGTGAAATGGGATTTGAGTTTATTATAAATGCCAATTTATTGGGTTCCTTTTAAACTCTAAAGGCTTAAGGTAAGGGGATCTACTCTCTCCTCACTTGTTTATCATCATTAGACCTCCAATGAATGATACAATGTTGTTTGGACCCCCCAAGGTCAAGGAAGCAAAGAACTTCAAAGAGGCTCTGGATTTGTATGAAAAAACATCTACACAATCTATCAATACTGATAAGCACAAAGTTTTCTTCTTAAATGCTCCCCCTATAAAAATCACGCACAGTTTCAAACCAGAAATCTCAGCATAATTATCATAGACTATGAAAACTACATGCTATTAATGCTCTTCCCGTGTTTCAGAACTACCCCTTAGAGAACAGTCGTGGTTTCAAAAATGCCCTCTCCTATGAAACCGGCAGTTTCACACTAGGTACCACTTCCCTGAAAACTCAGGAAATGATTTTTTTTCACTAATGTGATATGTTCTGGTGGGTCCTTATAGATCATTGCATAGACGAGAAAAGAAACAAACCTTAGAAATGGTTGACTACTTTGGACATCAAGAGAATTAAACTCAGAAAGATGGTATCATACATTCCCACCATTAGACCAAATGTCTTATAAAACGAATTTCTGCTCTTAGAGCTTAAAAACAGTTTTCACAAAGTGCAGAGTTTGAATTGTTAGTAAAAATGAAAAATTATGATGTGGAAAAATCTAGTAGCAATGCCAGTTGGTAAACAAGTTGTAGAAAAATCTGTTGATGATGCCAGGGACTTTCAGATCATGCCTACACCATAAATATGGGAATTGACAACAAGCATAACTAATTAATGTACATCTCATTGGTAGAAATGAAAACTAACAAAATGTCTTTACTTGTAAATAGTAAAATAAGTCTTAAAAGTCCTTAAAATTTGTCTTATCCAGCATGGTTAAAATCAAAATAGCTTCTCCATAAGAATAAAGAAAAACGTGAAGGTGTGACGGGGCATTCCGAGAATTGAACTCGGGACCTCTCGCACCCTGAGCGAGAATCATACCACTAGACCAAATGCCCTCTTGTAATTGGTATGTGACTTTCAAAATTATTTTATTTACAACAAAATAGGCTGCCCACGAATTTGGTTACGAATTAATAAGCGGTTATAATATACTAGGGGAGAGGAGGGGAGAGGACCCAGTAGTGGAGCGTGTTCTAATAGTTGTGATACTTGTTGTGATATTTTTATGTATTAATTGAACAGATACAAACTATTAATTGAACATTTAAATATCAATATTTATATGTTTTTGTGTTAATCATAGATATACTAAAAACTGTGCAACTACCAATAATCAATAAAATAATAATAAACATTTATCATTCATTACGCATTGAATATGACACAAAAAAAAAATTATTTATAACAACTTCAGAATACTTCTGCACAGATAACAAAACTAATATTAAAAATTACATTCACTTTTGTCCAAACAAATGAACAAAATAGTCAAACTTGTACTTGTTACCTACTTAGTAAGTAGGCTAATCCCTTCAAGTTCTAGTGCACATCTTAACTAATATAGAAAACTCTATTTTCAATATCTACTGCCATCTCTCATTAAATCTGAACAAAAATTGTTGGTAGTGTAGACTTCTCCTATCAATCACTCGTACTATCTGTGAATACTTCTCAGCAATAAATGTTGAGCCTCTAGTACCTGCAAAAATTCAAATACCAGCACTGAGACTCACCAATTCCAGCAATATCAATAAATGTTGAGCCTCTAGTACCTGCAAAAATTCAAATACCAGCTCTGAGACTCACCAATTCCAGCAATATCAACCAACTACTACGACAAAATTTAAAATTGCCTCTTTCAATCTCTGACATCTTATTTTATCCAATAAGAATGCAGCATTTACAAGCCACGGATCAACCAAACCAATTTCATTTTCATATAAGCCACAAATCAACCAAATCAATTTCAATTTCAATTTCATATGACATGCAATGCAATAAAAGCATTTACTTTCTCTGTATCAGACTACATACATTCTCTCTGCATACATTCTCATTCTCTCTACATACTGTCAGAGTTGTCAAGAGATTACCAGACAACTCAACATATCAAATTGCAGATTCAGACTGTTCTGGTGTTTACTGTTCAGGTATGTTGTTTTTTCCTTCATCTATTTTAATTTATATTCATCTGAGAAGGAAATTTGTTTACATATGAAAAGTATAAATTACAAATCTATTTTAATTTATATCAAAGCTGTGCATTATTGGAGATAGTTATTTGTTCATATTTTGGGCTCTTTCATATAGTCTGCATTATGGGAGACTATATGAAAGAGCCCAAAATATGTCAAAAACGTTTTGATTAAATGTCTCATTTTTCAAGAATCATATAAATTCTTCCTCCATTGAATCCTGAGCATTTCTTCTGTAACATCGAGTGTTTGCTCAAATTTAATGAATCTGTCTTCTCTGTTCGAAAGCGTCCACAGTTATGTAGAAAATGAGTAGAGGAAGGGGATACAGTGCTTAATGTTTTGTACCCATTTGCAGAGTGAAGCCGTAAAATAGAATAACCCATGTTCATTCCACAAAGCAAAAGCATTTTTCTTATTTGCGGGGAGAGTTTTTCAAAATAAAGGGCTCCACAAAGCATATAGTTAGAGCGACTTAAAAGGTATAAAAAGGTATGTCCAGTAATAAACAACTTGAGTTATTAGGGAAAATGGGGCTAGTAATGCATGATCAAGATGAACATCGCTAGACAACTTAAGTCATTTGTGGAAAAACAAAACTTATGATTTGATTGGCTCAAGACCCATACACATCAACGACATTAAAAGACTCACTGATACCCATACCCAAACTGTAAACTTATGATTTGATTGGCTCACCCGGTGCTCTAACAAATGGGGTCAGTAAACAAGTGGGTTGAAGGCCTTAAAAGACATAACTTAAAGGCTAGGAAGCTCAGACCATCAGTCAATGATGAATTATAAACCCTTGCAAAACATAGAATTTTACGACCTTTAATGGATCAAAATAGCTCAGAGGGTTAGATTTGATTAAGCATCAGTCGACCAAATCAATCAATACAAAATAGGTGAATTTGGTGTTATTTTCATTATAACTAGTTGGTCAATTGAATTGGTGAATTTTCTTAAGTCTCGATTACTTTCATTTTTCTATTCTTAATGGTCTTATATTTAAGTCTCCATCTTCATCTTAAGAATAGAGAAGGTGAAGGTAAAAGTATGTCAAGCTAAAATTTCTTATAATAAATGTAAAAAAATATAAGAATTTCCTATTCAAATAAGTAGTACGAGAACAAAAGAACAACAAAGGATACTAGAAAGAATAAGCATGAAACCCTAATAAAATATATTGCTATATATTATAATTTGTTTAGTCAACTATTCTCAAGGATATCATCACTTAATTTTGCTTAGATTTATAATTTAGAAAGTCATAATATGAATGTTTTATCTACATATTTTAGAATTCACAAAACTATTAGTTGAATAATATATTTTGAAGTGTTAAATGCTAGGAATGTATGCTATTAAAATATATTTGGAGTAATATATGAGTAGGAAACTTGAAGTGAAAACTGAGTTGGAAACGTGATATGATTATACAATTTAGGAATGATTTTACCTAGCAAGATGTTGTGACATAATTGATTTCCAAATAGCGTTGAAGGGAGTTTCCTAAATATGAGCTACGAAAATGAGTGATAACTTAGTCAACAAAAAGATTGCATGGTGATCGAATATAAACTAGAATAATTAGTTGATAACTAAGCAAATGTAGACAAAGGTATTCCTTCCTACACTCCTGCACCCCATGCCTTTACTCAATATTGAAAAACCTTTCAATATTGTTGTATTTTGATTATGCTTGTACTTTTGTATCAAAAATATAAAAATACAAACACAATCAAAATCCAAAATCAATAAAATTGAAATTCATATCATTAATTGAAAAACCTCTTTTAAGAAGGTTATTTGTTTTATATATAGATGGTAAGCCAATAGTCAGGTCAGCACTGAACAGTTTCTTCGTAGCAGGTTGCTTCTGGAGTCAAGTCAAGTAGACTAAAAAATGTTTTGAATACGTGTTAAACATTGAATTTGCATAGATGCCAAAACAGTCTGTTTCTAAGCATGCATCAATGGTTAAATCACGTAGTGGGAGTGGGAGTGGGCACGATCTTTAATTTAAATATATACGGTCAAATAAATGGGCAAGCCAATAGTAACAAAGGTTGTGTTTTTGTTAATGCTTGTCTTCCTTTGATTATAATTATTACTATCACTTAGCGATCAGCACTGAACAATTTCTTCATAGTCAGCTCAACAATAGAGACTTTTAGCTTCTAGCTTCTAGAGTCAAGTAAAGTAAACTAGAAAACATTTCGAATACGTTCTGAACATTGAATTTGCATTGATGTTGCAGTTACTAGCAGCGGTGAAATAGAACATAACACAAGAACAATCAACGTATGCATTTGATATTGCTCTAATCATAGTTGCTTGCCATTCAAGCAGCACATTCAATTGTAGTTATCCATTAATAAAATTAATACACCTCGTGGTTTGTTAAACATGTTTGATGTGAGAAAAAAATAGTTCTGTTCTTTGCTCCTGAATTATCAAAATTATAGTTTTGATAAAACATGTTTGAACAAATGCTTGGTTCATGTTTCTGGAATACTTTCGTGTTGAAAGTGTCTGAACTTACATGAGTGGAACTGACAGTTTGAACATATTTTGAAAACCAAACTACTTATAGTTAAAAATAACTGTACCTTGCATTTTTTTTATAGGCTGTTGTATGATCAAGAACTAGTTTCTGATGCAAGGTAGATAAGAAGATCAATGGTCTATTTTAAAATAGATTTGAGATTCAGACACTATCAATTATAGATTAAGAAAAGATGTTTTGAAAAATATTATAAAAAATGCTAATGCCATTATGAGTTTAGTGTTTTTGTTTGGACTTTCAAATACACTTGCAACTTTCATGAAAGATGTGAACATTGTATTCATGGATCACTTGTAAAGGCTTGGTCTGGATGGTTTTTCTTGATATATTACTACATGCCTTTACAAAATAACTAATATTTGATAATTTTTTCTCTAGGCATTATGGCTGCAGGAAAGAGAAAAAGCAAGAGAACAAAGTGAATGTCAAGAACTCGTTTACCACGGGGTGTGAAATTTCAAGTGGTTGACTCAGATGATGGTGAGACTTCAGCCAACCCACCTACTGATAACAATGTGGAGACTATGGATGTTGATGTCCAAACTTCTCAACATTCTAGAAAAAAGACAAAGTGCAATAATAGTACATGGACAGAAGAAGATATGTCTCATGCCATGGAAGATGTTGAGGACTATGGGCTTTCGATAAGAGCAACATCTAAAAAGTGGGGAATTCCTACTACTAGTTTAACATATTGGCTGTCAGGACTAACAACAACAAAAAGAAAAGGACCACCAACAATCCTGTCTATGGAAGAAGAGAAAGAAGTAGTTGAGTGGTGCAAAGAATTAGCTCAAATTGGTCATGGAATGGAGGTTATTCAACTAAAATCACATGTGGCCCACATCTGTCAAAATAGGCCAAATCCATTCAAGAATGGTTTACCAGGAAGATCATGGTGGATGGGTTTCCGCAAACGTCATCCAGAATTGACACTACGGGCAGCCGAGGGTCTAGATAGGGACATAGCACTAATGTTGCGACCAAGTATTGTGGCTGATTTATATGACAACTTGGAAAAACTTTACAAAGCTAATCAATATGGGCCAACCAAGATATGGAATTGTGATGAAACAGGTGTGCAAGCAGGCAGAAATTGTGGAATGAAAGTGCTTGCAAAAGTGGGTAGCAAAAGTGTGCCATATATTTTATCTAAAAGTAGAGAATGGATTACAATATTGTCTTGTATTAATGCAGCAGGTTACAGCATACCAGGTTTCTATATTTTCAAGGCAAAAAAAAAACTAAACAATTACATTGCTAATTGTGAAGCAGGAGCTTGCATGGCAGCACAACCACACGCTTGGATGACTAAAGAATTATTCTTGAATTGGCTGCATCACTTTGCTAGATCAGTTCCAGGTGGGGCTTCACCCACAAACAGACAACTACTTATCTTTGATGGACATGGAAGCCATGTGGCTTTAAACACTATCCAAAAAGCCAAATCTCTAGGTATTGATCTTCTCACGCTGCCTGCCCATACCAGCCACAAACTGCAGCCTTTGGATGTAAGTGTCTTTTCTCCGTTCAAGACACATTTTAAAACAGAGAGGTCAAAGTGGATGGAAAAACATCCACACATAGAAATAAGAAGAGCAGAAATGGCAGAAATTGCAAGCAAAGCTTTCAATCTTGCTCTTGTGCCTGAAAACATCAAAGCAGGTTTTCGTAGGACTGGAATTTGGCCATTGGATAGAGATGCACTTTGTAAGGACATGAAGCCAAGTGAAGCATTCAATATAGAAGAAGACAATGAGATTGAAGGCATTGCAAGCATCTTGAGGATGGCTGGTTATGAAGAAACTCAAGTGGAAGAATGTTTGAAACAAATGACAGCAGAAAAATCAACAGCAGCATCTGACCCAGATGAAGACAAAAGTTCACATACTCATACTCATGTCAGCCAAACATAAAATGACAATGACTTAAGTCTACCAACTCAGTTTGACCCACCAAATTGGGTTAAAGAAAGAGTAGAAAACTTAGGAGTGCAAATTGATTTCCAAAATGAGGAAATATCTTTAAGCATGCCTTCTCCACCTCCAATACCAAGCAATGAGGTGGTTCATTATTATGCAGATACAGCAATATGGGGTTCTACAAATTCAGAATTGAATGAAGTTGAATTGAATGAAGCTGAAGATAGCCAAGGTTCTTTAGAAACAACAGATGAAGAGGTGCTATGTAGTCAAGGCTCTTTAAGCAAATTTCTGAAGCTGCCCATTGAAAGGGTTAGAAAGAGGTCCATTCCATCTGACAATAATGCACTAAGATTGGGCAAAACATCTCAAATTCTAACGTCAAACGATTATATAGCTTTGCAAGAACAGCAAGAAGCAAGGAAAATTGAACTTCAATAGCTGAAAGAAAGGAAGAAAAAATAGATGGAAGCAAAAAAGCTTCGTCAAATTGAGCAAAGAAAAAATAAGGAAGAGAAAAAAATTGAAAGACAAATAATGAGACAGAGGAGGGAGGAGGAAAGGCTTCAAAAACAAAAGGAGAGAGAGTTGAGAAAGAAACAAAGGCAGGTCAAGAATGGTAATACAACACATGTTACAACTAGTGTTGGGCAAACGATGAATCCATCAACTCCCCTACCTGGTAATACAACACATGTTACAACTGGTTTTGGGCAGACAAGTACTCCAGCTCCCCTACTTGGTAATACAACACAAGTTACAACTAGTTTTGAGCAGATGAGTACTCCATCAACTCCCCTACCTGAACACCATAACATTTTAAGAGATATGTACAACATTTTAACCCCTGCATACGCTGCTCTTACCAAGTTCCAAGTTGCTACTAGCCATAGCCCCCCTCACTCCCCTGTCAAATAGTTCCAATTTTTTGGGCTTTTAGATGAACATATGTTTGGTCATCTTACCCCTGTTACACCCCATGTTCATTCAGCTACTCCAACTAAAACTTCAACAGAGAGTCCTATGGAGGAGGAGCCCCATGTTGATTCAGCTACTCCAACTAAAACTTCAACAGAGAGTCCTATGGAGGAGGAGCCAGAACCATTCCCTGGATTTATGGTAAACTAATCAATTCTACATATCTATTTAGCATTGCCTATTTGCGTAATATATGTTTGATTTAGCAGACCTTGTATATTCTGCAATGGTTATAATTTGCAGTCCTTGAAACAATTGTGCAGACCATTCCTATTTTGCAGCATCTATAGGATGGTAATTTTGTAATGTTTTGTAACTAGATATATCAACGCATGAGCATGTAACAATTGTGCAGACCATGCCTATTTTGCAGCATGTACAGGCTGGTCATTTTGTTTTGTAACTGAATATATCAATGCATGAGCATGTAACAATTGTGCAGACCATGCCAATTTTGCAGCATGTACAGGCTGGCCATTTTGTAATGTTTTGTAAGTGGATATATCAATGCATGACCATGTAACAATTGTGCAAACCATGCCTATTTTGCAGCATGTACAGGTTGGTCATTTTGTAATGTTTTGTAAGTAAATATATATGTATGTCCAATGATCTATTTAAAAATATGTTTTTGTTTTGAATGTTCACATGCTATCTTCAATCTAGCATGTAATGTTTCTTCAAAAATATGTTTATTTTTTGAATGTTCACACACTATCTTCAATCTAGCATGTGATGTTTTGTAACTAAATATATATGTATGTTCAATGATCTCTTCAAAAATATGTTTTTGTTTTCAATGTTCACATACTATCTTCAATCTGCAATGTTTATATCACAATGTGTTGAAACAACTATTCTGCGTACAATGTTCACATGCTATCTTCAATCTATAATTTTTATATAACAATTTGTTGAATTTGTTGATTCAACTTTTTTGATTGCATGTTGTCTTCAGTCTACAATGTTTATATAACAATAAGTTGAATCAACTTTTTTCATTGCATGCCATCTTTAGTCTATGCACATTGTTATATAAACATTGGAGATTGAAGATACCATGTCTTCATTGTTATATAAACATTGGAGATTGAAGATACCATGTCTTCAATCATGAAGATTGTTGTATAAACATTGGAGATTGAAGATACCACGTCTTCAATCATGAAGATTGCTATATAAACATTGGAGACTGAAGATAAAAATTATAGACTCTCGAAGGACACTTCAAGCATACCTAAAAATTACTTAAACACCAGGCATGATTTGACTTGTATTGAAACTTTTGCAGCTGCTTGCAATCCAACCAAACCAATTTTTAGCCCATGATTCGTTGAATACACTGAAGCAACCAAAGGACACCCCAACCGACCAACTAAAATGGACTTAACGATGATAAAATGCAAGATTTGTCCCGCCCTTTGAAAATGATAGGAGAGGAGTTATCTCTACCAGTTTGGCCAAGCAAACGAGATAGAAACCAAATAAAAAGGTGTACAATAGCAATGAATAGATAATTTCCCATTAATTTTTTTTATATTATCTCTTGCATGAAGATGAACTTGAACATGATAAGTTCTTGCATGATTTGATATTATGTTGGGTACTCAATGTTTAGATCTTAAATAATCTGTTTGTCGGCAGGCAGTACAAATAACACAGGTGAATTTTTGTCTCAGATTCTTTATACTATGGCTTTTCAATACTGAATGGGTTAAGTTATAATTTGGGTTTTGATGGTTGGATGGAATGACATTCATTAGATAATATACAGTATTCTTTGCTATGTACCTGCAATTACAAAGGACAAAGCTTATTGGGTTCATTGGTCATGTGTTTTAATCATATCATTCCTAAAACCCTAGAAAAGCAAGTAAAAGCACTAATATGGGCAATTTTCTCAAATGAAGCAATAAGGAAAAAGCATATGAGGTTACTATAAGTTTTTGTCTTTGTTACTTTAAGTCTTCTTGTCACACCTTCAGTCCATTTGACAGTTAGTGGGTACTGGGATTTATCAGTTGACAGTTACTGAGTACTGGGATTCATCACCTGAGGACATTCTTATCCCAAGACAAAGCATTCTGGACGGGTGTTAGTTTCTTTTCCAACAGAAAACATACACAAATTACATCAGAAACATGTACTATTCTAATTAACAGACTATGAAAAACTTATACCAAAAGTAAATTGTATTGATCTCATGTTAATAAAATCTCTTATTTCTATGTCTATCAGATGGTGCAAAGATAGGAGTATGCTACAGAAAGCTTTCAGACGGTTTGCCTTCTCCCAAAGAGGTAGTGAATATGTTGAAGTCGAACAACATAGCAAAGGTTAGATTATTCAAAGCAAATCTGGACGTGTTGCAAGCCCTGAACAATTCTGGAATCGAAGTGATTGTGGGAGTTGACAACGGTGAGCTTGAGAAGATTGCAAGTGATGAGGTTGCACCAAATGCATGGATGACTGACAACATTAACCCATTTTATCCTTTTGTCAACGTCAAATACATTGCAGTGGGAAACTTGGTTTTTGCAAATAGACAATACCAAATATGGGCAATTTTCTCAAATGAAGCAATAAGGAAAAAGCATATGAGGTTACTGTAAGTTTTATCAGAAAACAGTATACTTTGCATCTTATAATTTTATCAGAAAACGCTCAGAAAAGTTAGCGGCTTGACCCTAAAATGCTTTTAGCACCTTACTGAGCCCAATTTTCCAGTTGGGTATTCCCCAAAAAAACAAAACATCTTCTGATAGAACAACGAGAAAAAGAAGAAGGCCTTAAATTATTCAGACCACCAAATTTTATTGTGGGTTTTCAAAAATCAAAGAACATCAATCCAAAATTTATAAACCCTAACCTTCAAGTTTTAGAAATAAACTGCAATGCAAAAATTAATACCATAGAAAATGGGTCATAGCCCCAGTAAGGTCAGAAAAGACCTTACCGCTCAAATAGTTCCAAACCCTTGTAAAATGGTTGTGTCCATAGACACAGTTGCATGGCCGACAGCAGGTGACGGCTACAGGATTGGCGGGGAAGTGAACAGTAGACGCCATTCTCGTCACAGGAGGCGAAGCGCACCATACTCGAAAACACTGCTACTAAGCCGGCGGCGGATCAGGAAGTTAGTTCGCCCAGGGGCTCATGAATATGGGAAGAGGAGGTGACCTGCAAATCAACAAACTTGTTAAAACACCGAACAAAAATCAAAGATAACCAACAAAAATATATGCAACCTTACCTGCTTGGTCAGCATCTTCCGTTGCATGGTTGCAGATCTCGCGGATGGACACGTTCGTAGGAGAGCTTCAGCAATGGGCACATTGGTTGCAGCCCTTAGCAATGGACACGGCGGCTACAGGATCGACCAAATGAGGAGGTAAGAAAAACTTACAAATTAGGGTTAGGTTATAAGCGATAGGTCATAGGAATAGTAGTTTATTAAAAGTTTATAGATAATTTAGTCACAATTAAATGTAATTTATAAATAATATATAGGTAAAAATTATTCATGTAGTAAAAAAAATATGTGCTATTTAAAGACTATTAGTAATTATAAGTAATTCATATTTAATTAATTATTAGTAACAAGTTGTTTAATTTGTCAACAATGTACAATCATATTTAAAATAGAAAGTGATTTTTTTTTATGATAAAGTGTTCAAGTATTGGTGTAAAGTGTTCAAGAATCGGGGGTGGTAATTCACTACGGTTGGTAGGGGGTTAGAAAATAGGGATTTTTTACACTTTTTACGGTAACGCATAATTAAGGTATCAAAATTAATGATGACAACTTGAAACAAAAGTTGTAAGCAGGGGACTTATCAAGCAAGCCACTGTAAAAAATTGGGAGTGATTTGAAATTTTCATGTAGGAGAATTAAGAACGCGAAGTTAGGGTGCACAACTACTGGGTCCTCTCCCCTAATTGATAACAATATATTTACTTTCTCTGATTTGTCAAAATTAGTTTGGCTTTTGGTTTCCAAAATCATTAAAATTGTCAATAGGTCCTTGGTCCACTGGTGAAGTTGAAAGGTTTTAAATGAGCCCACCAAGGATCAAGTCTTGTTGAGTGCAAAGGCTTCGACACCGAAAAAGGGACGAGCCCAGGATCGTGTCCCAGGCAAATTTGGCGGAATGGATACCCCTCAGTGCTTGGCTATGGTTCAGCCCAAGAAGGTGAGTGCAGGTAGCTAAAAAGAATTTGTGGATGACCTCCATAAAAAAAAATGGCTAAAATTTCCTAGAACTTAAAAATTATTTTAAATTTGGCAATTATTTATATGTAAAATTAATAATTTAGTAATTAAATATAATTTATGCAATTTTATGAGCTATTAAAGATTTTTTTGTTTTTTGTTTTTGGAGGATTGCATCTGGTTTGGATGGCCATTAACAAGCCCTTTGGTTGCTTTCTTCATGTGTGAGCATTGTTTCATCAAGAGTTTTATGGTTTTATGTATTACTAGGGGTTTGTGGTGCCTATAACTTTGCCTTTTTAAGGTCTAAAGGGCCTCCTTTCTTCTTCATTCGAGGACTTCTAATCATGAAAATACTATTAACCTTGTTTTGCAAGCTTTGAAAGATTTCAATATAGGCCAAAGGAATGAAAAATGTCCCTGACCTAATGGATGTTTGCTCAAAAGCAAGGATCAACCTATTATAGTTCTTAGCCTAGAATTAATTGCCAATGATGGGTTGTATCTCTTTGAACATTCTTTAACATACAAATGTATGGGCATCAAAGTCTCTACCATTTTTGGAGAACTAGGCCCATCGCACTTGGCAACCAAAAGGAAACAAGGAGGTTAGTTTGACTACAAATGAGTTTTTTGTGGTTTCCTCTAGAATTGAAAATCAAAACATTTGCTTTTGAGGGAAACCCTTATTTTTGCAATCAAATAGGTTTATTTATTAAACCCTAGCATGGGGTTTGATCTTGTGGAAGAACTTATGTCTCATATTCTTGTTTGGATACATCTCTTCCAATTACCTATGTAGTTTTATAGATATGATATTTTGAAATCTATTGTCATGATTTTTGGGAAACACGTGGGCTCTTCTCATCTCACTCTAGAAAGAAAAGTTACTTTATATTCTCTTATATGTGTTGAAATTGACCTTAACAAACCCACCTAATTCTCTCAAAATTATGTTAGGCAACATGCTATGTATCCAATAAATAGACTATGAGGCCCTACCTTTTCATTGCCATACTTGTCATGTGTATGGCCATCTACAAAGAGACTACTCGCAATAGGTTCCAACTTATAATTCATTACCACATAGAAATGTACAATGAAAGCTTCAACAAAAGGTAAATACTTAACTCATGTAGATGGAATTGATTCAAAGGGTTTTATTTAAGTGAAAAATTATAATAGATGAAGAGCTCTAGATTTTCCAAGAGACAATGCTACAAGAGGAAAAGATAACAATAGATTTGAAGTCTCAAAACATTTTGAAGAATTTGAGCTTTTCATGGCTAAAAGTCCTCCAAAGGTCCAAGCAGTGGATCTAAATGATCATGTTGTGTCTATCCATAGGATGAAAATTAATTATCTTTCTAATTTATAGGGGGCTTGAATAAAAGTGTTTTTTTATTCCCCCCGCCAATCTATGGAGTCCAGTGTTTTTCATGAAGTTGAGAAAATAGAAACTCATATGAATGATGCATCTCCTTTCACTTTGGTCAATCCTCTTGAGGACACTCTTAGGCCTTTCGTGTCTAAACGAACTTTAGCACATGGATCAATTGATAAATTTAAGAAGAAATCTAGTCTCCCATTAAGCTTGTAGCAAAAAAGTCTTAAAAAGAGTGCCCTAGATAAATATTCTAAGGTGGGGAGAAATAAATATTAAGAAAAGGTGAAGATGATTGGGGAATCCACTGTGGAATTAGGTATTATTTGCACACTTGATGTAAACTTTTTCAATCCTCACATTTGATTGGTATTTCATGGAATGTTAGGGATTTGTGTAGCAACCCTCCTCAAAAATTGGAAACCATGATCTAGTTTGTGAGCATAAGCATGACATTATTTTTCTCCAGGAAATGAAAACTCTTAGTTAAATATATGATTGTATTTTATTTGAAACTTTAGAAAGGTTGCAAGTGCCAAAAAAATAGTGTTTAGGGTTCTATTGATGGGTTGGCATACTTATATGACCCTCGTCAGCTTACATCTTCCATTTAGCTTACAAAAAAAATTATCTTTCTCTACTTAGATTTTGTTTTGAAATGTATAGTTCCATCCTTCCCACCAATGTTTATGTGCCCATAGAATTTGATGGTAAGAATTTCCTTTGGCCTCACACCATATTTTTATTCTTGTTTTCCTTTTTTCCTTGGATTATGATGGGAGATTTTAATGCAATCCTTCATCTAGACTATGAAGATTTAAACAATTAGACCCTTCTTCTCTTTTGTGTGAGAATTTGGAGTCCTGAGCATTCTAGTTGATGTTAAACCTATATCTAGTCTCTTTACTTGGAATAATAGAGGATGTTCAAGAAATATTTTATTTTAGCATGTCTCGATAGATTCTTGGTCTCTAATTATGTGTCCAAAATGTTTTTATAATTCCAAGTACGAAGCCAAACTTTTGGAGGCCATAAAATTTGATCTACAAGGTTGTTGGGACCCCTTTCTTTTTGAAAATTGTAGAGCTCAAAAATATAAGAGTTGGTATAGAATTCTTTATAACATGCAAGATTTGGCTAAATATTGTAGCCACCCAAGATCTAGGAAATATAATTCTATAATTAATAACAATAAATTGAGATTACAAAGAGAGCCCCTTGGTTATATAGAGCAAGGTGAGATATAAGATTGCATAAGATTATGACATGCATCAAATAATCTTATGGATTGAGACATAAAGTGGTCATTATCATCTGTGTACCCTAAGTAAACTTAAGTAACAAGTGTGAATAGGGCCTGAGTGATGAACTAACTAGGTAAAACATCCCTTTCACACCAACACCACCCTCCCTTAAGTACAACTTAGGGAGAATGTATTGTAGAGGAGGGGATTCACTACTCTCATGCCTCTAGGAAAAAGAAGAGTCAGAAGGGAACGTATTTCCCTCAACTACCTCAATGACAAAGATAGGAAAACGAGGTGGCAAATGGAAGATAAAATGGACATTGTTTTATGCTTTTAGGGATGGAGGATTTCGGGAATCAGGTGAGAAAACCACAGAGGCCTTTGACTATGGACTATCTAAATCTTGTCTAGAGTGTTATTGTCTTAGGGAAACGTTGGTATCTCATATGGACCGAGAATAGAGTTTACAATCAAAAACTCATAATGTGTGCTACCGACCCAAAAACCTTAATCTGACTGTTTAAATAGAATTGACAGAATATTGTTATTAACTAACTACAACAAGAAAAATACTATAACTTAAAAGATAAATAGATTGTAATGAAATATAGATCAAGGGTAGTAGAAATCCAAATTATGGGTGGTCTAGCCTCCCGCAAGCTCCATACGAACGAAATACCTACACACACGGAGATGGAAAAATGTTGGGGTTGTGTTTTGGAGTTTACCTCAATCAAACCCTTGCTTTAGTGTTTCTTCCTATGTTGAATAGGACAATTGAGAGGGGGGGTGAATCAGTTCCCACATAATTAAACTTTTAATTCAATCACCAGAACTAACTCTTAATACTGCTTAACTAATTAATCATCAAATGTCAATGCAGAAACTTAAATCCAACACACAAACACAATAACACTAGATTTACGTGGAAAACCCAATGAGGGATAAACCACATTGAGGATTAACTCACACTATAAAGAATATCAAAACTGATTACAAGAGGCTCACTACCTGAAATAAGGCTCACTACCTAAAACAAGGACTCACTATCCAACAGGGCTAACAACCTAGAGGGCTCACTGCCACAGAGATACAAAGAAGACAAAGAAGAATTGTTACAAAGAGACTAAAATCCAAATGCAACAAAGCATTCCACTACAATCACTCATAGACATAGATGAATGATAAAGTCCACCTTCTACTCATTGCATCTGAAAACTCAACATTAAGCTTCACAATGATCTACCACACTCGCATCACACACACTCACTAAACAAAATCAATATTTCACCAGATTGCACTTTCTCTTTTCTCTTAGTGCTCTTCTTCTTTGCTCTTGTATATTTCTTCACCACTAACTCATATTGTATTTATACCATCTTCAACTTTGAAACATATCCAAAGTCAACCATCCAAATCCAAATTCAAATTAGTTCAGCTCCAAAACATCCTAGGGTGGAATTAGAAAGAGGACGACCCAAACATGCACTTCAAGAGACCCAAAAAGATCCAACATGCTTCATCAACCTCGAAAGTAGTATTTCACACAAGGTCGGCCAAACCAGTGTAAAACACATACAACCATTAAGCACAAATCTTCCAAATGCCAAAACTATCTTCAATAGAATCAGGGAAACTCAACTCTAGAACCGCAAGTCATAAGACTTCATCAAAGAGAAATCTGGACAAACAACATTTCTCTTGGACCTCAACCAGAAACACAGAAAACCACAGCTCACAACTGGTGAACACAACTTGCACTGTACAATGAATCGACAACCAAAAATCTAGATATAGTATCTTCTAACAACCATGAACAACATGTCTGAACCGCACAAACATAGGAGCAAATCCGGACCAAAACCGGGAGCAACCACTAAACACCTACAACATATCTTTATTACAATTTTCTCAATATCCTCGACATATACATCAAACAACTAGTTGATAACTAGTTGACCAATTGACATCAATGACAACACCTTCAATCTTTCCATTCTTGCAACAACCTCCACGGACAACCGATATGCAACAATAGAGAGAGAAATGATAAAGAAACGTAATAGGCAGAACTTATAGAAAGAAAATATAATCTATATGCTAAACTATAAGTAAGAAAATACAATAAAGTAAATGATACCCTCCCTTCTACATGCTTGGAGAAGTCGAGAGAGGAAGGAAGAGAGCCTTGAGAGCATAAGATGATAATACCAATGGTGCAGAGCTTGAAACCTCTGAGAAACAATGGTGTAGAAGCAAGAAGCAGCAAGAACAATGGTGTAGAAAGGAAGAATGGAGTTCAAGAGAGTAAAATGAATGAGCAAGAAGTGAATGAGATTGAATCAATGGAATTGAGAGAGGTAAGCTCAAAAGCTATTTTGGAGGCAAAGAGACGTTTTCAAGCGGTCAAGGTTCGCAAGAGGCATTACATTTTGTAGGGTTGCAGAGAATCATAATGTCTTGATGTCCACTAACCCAAGAATCTTGTCAGGACACTAGCATGCCAAGAAGACACTTGTGTGTCGTACATATGTCTACGTGGCACAGAGGTGTCCACGACAAAAATTTCCTCACCGATAAAAAATGACAAAGCGCATGCGGGAATGAAGGGTAAAGATGGTGGATTTTTACATTGTCAACCTTATAAGGCTAAGGTGAAGGTGATGTGGGAAATTGCACCCTAAATTGCACTAGGGTGCAATTTTATGCCTCAACATTTTACCCCCACTTTAGCGAGCAAATGTGCTAGTGCATATGTGAGCTAAGGTAGAAAGAGATTGAAGAGAATATACCAAAAAGGAGAGGAAGTATTCCTTCAATCTAGTATACCTTGTGTGAAAGGGGCTTCACCAAAATGCAAAGAGGACACAAGTCTTTGATCCTACAAAGCTAGCTGCAATCTCACCACAAACATGTTAGTTGCAGACAAACATGTAAGGTGAAAAAGTAAAAATAATAGACAAAATTATAAGACACAATCTGATCAGATATAAGACGACGTTGATAGGTATGGTTAGCATGGCTAGATTCCATACGACAAGCATGTAGGCCTGTGGTTGTTGCAAACTATATTGCAGGACAATCACAAAAAGACAGGTCTAGTCAGGCTTCCCCCAAGCTAGACACCAAGATATAAGACATCTAGACACCAAGACACAAGATGTCAAATATCAGATATAAGACAGGTCTAGTCAAGCTACCCCCAAGCTAGATGCCAAAGTATAAGACATCTAGACATCAAGACACAAGGATGTCAAATATCATATATAAGACAAATTATAAGACACCAAAGAATTCTTTTGAAAAATACTTTCACAAAGGGGTTCTTTCATCGAGGAATCATTTTCATAAGAATTCAAGACACCAAGGAACCCTTTTGAAAGAACACTTCTTTTGAAAGACCACACGTGATTCTATCATCAAGGAATCCTTTTGAAAGATCTTTCGTCAAGGAATCCTTTTGAAAGATATTTTATGAAGGAAACCTTTGGAAATAATGCTCCTTTTTGAAAGGAAGGTTTTAGATTCTTTAGCAAGGGATCGTTTTGAAAGAAAAATTTCACCAAGGAATCCCTTTGAAATTATACTCCTTGTTGAAAATTAAGTTGAGATGAGAGCCCCCCCTGAGAATGGTGTGTGCTACGTAGAGGGGCACATGCCATTAAGGAGAGAAAAGAAAGATGAGATATGTCGTGGCACGAGATACATTACATGTATCTAGAGACATTATCAATGAATATAACATAACATCAACCCATAGAACCAACATCAACTAGACCAAACACATCTAAATGAATGATTACAATAATATCTTAGCTTTGTCACTTCTAATAGGAAATGGAGATATATTCTATTTTCTAAACACACAATGCTCATAAAAATATTCTTACCAACAAAATAATTAGAAAATTTGTCAACTATTTTATTATTAATAATGGTTTGAAAGACATTTTTCACTTATGATTCCCAAACATTGGTTCCAAAACATACACACATTCAATTCTAGTTGCATCGCCAATATTATAAGAAGTGGAGGCATTCAATCTAAACAAACTCCTAATTTGAGATCCTCTAGAAATCCTCAAGCTCCTCTTACCAACATGTAACTAGACTTGCCAAATGTCACATACAATCTAAAATCATTTAACTTGGATGAAAAAATTAAATGTATTGCAAGACTTGAAATATGTAAAACATGATAAAAGTGTTTTAACCTTTTCATCAATGAACCACAACTATGCCTTTCCCTTATTGAAAATCTACTTGATACTATTGTCTTCAAGGAAAGCCTCTCCTTTAGAATAATATGTATATGTGGAAAACCACTCCTTGTGAGGATTCATATGGTAGGATCAACTTGAATCAATAAGCTTATTATCACTTATAAAATAAATAAATATATTGTCATTGTCATTGTCATCATAGGACTTTTCATGAAGGAATTTGAACCTTTTTTCTTGTTTCCACACTCATTCTTTGTATTTCCCCTTCTTCCAATTTTCCAATAGTTTACTCTATTGTTCCTTGGGGTTTTAGAGCATCCTTTAGACTTAGATCTATCCTTCTTCTTGTCTCCTTTAAGCTCTCATTTCTCTTTGGACATTCCCTATACATGGAAAGAGTATTTCAAGCCTTCATTTATGGGTTTTCTTCTCATATCCTCTTAAAGGAGAGCAGCAATAAGATTGTTCATTTTCAACTCTACACCATTACCACCAATGGTAAAAAAATTATATTTCCAAGTATCAAGTAGAGAAAAAAGTAGCAAGATGTATTTATCTTGCTCTTCCAACCCAACATCTACAAAAGAAAGTTGACTTAAATCAATTTTAAAATATTCATATGGTCTATAATAGAATCAACATATTTTATTTTCAATGAATACAATTATCTTTTGATAGTAATACTTTTGATTTGATAGATATCACCTATCCTCTTTGTCAACTTGTGTGTGGTAGTATCCTCAAAAATGTTCAAGAGGATAGAATTAGCAAGACACAATTGTATGGTTCTTTGTGTCTCCTTTTCTAATTTTATCCAATCTTCATCAAACATATAAGATGGCTTTTTTATGAAGTAGGAAAACACTAATATTTTTCTTCAAGGATATCTTTCATCTTCAACTTCCACATTCCATATTTGATTTCATTGAATTTCTCCATATCCATATATGAATTAGAATATATGGTATGCAATCCTTTCCTCGAACTTGTAAAACCACACAATACATAAACTCCCACTACAACCAAGAAAAATTCAACACTTAATAGAAAGGTGTCCCTTTCTATATATAGAACTATTAGCTCTAATACCAAATGTTGATAAACAAGGTGAAACTATGGCAAGAATATCTTCTACAATTGTATGTGAATTTCAAATTTATTTCTTAACCTTATTTCTCAAATAGGATTACCATATGATAAAAATATGTGATTGAATAAATCAGCAATAAGAAATAAATTAACAAACCATATCAACATAGAATTTACATGGAGAACCCTTTTAGGACAAAAATCCACACAATAAAGAGGAAAAGTGTGTGTTAATATTGAAATCTAAGATACATCCACACACTAGAACTCTCTTCACTTTGACAACACATATGTACCTATAAACAATCTCATCTAAAACCACCATCTCATAGTCTTAATATATAGGTACAAAGAGAGGAAAAAACCATAAATGGTCTATAAAAATAATGGATACAAAAACCTTGGCATTAGAACCATGTAACCACACATCCCAATCCATGGTTCCTCTCCTCACATATGCGACTTATAGGAGATGCTCAATCAACCTTAACCAACAAGCCAAAGGTTGTGACAACCAATTTCAACAACTACTCGTGTTTTATTTTATAGAAAAAACTTGTACAAAACTACCAAGTGGTATTATAAAAAATATTTTTCTAATGTCATGATCTTAGAAAACCATGTCTCACTCATTTTATTT
Organism: Sequoia sempervirens; assembly: GCA_007258455.2. Lineage (NCBI taxonomy): Eukaryota > Viridiplantae > Streptophyta > Pinopsida > Cupressales > Cupressaceae > Sequoia > Sequoia sempervirens. The sequence continues at coordinate 383,073,543 of VDFB02353493.1, read as the reverse complement.
TTGGTATTATGTTTTCCTCATGGGTACTAAGTTTTCCTAATATAAAATTTTCCTAAAATGCAACTCACATTAAATATTTATCACAATGTTACATACAACATACCAAGCATCCCCAAGAGTATCGAGCCCATGTGATGCATGCATCCCTAGATTCCCTAGGTTCACCATAAATACATAATAATTTTACATTACAAGAATTATGCAATGTGAAAAACACATCTTAATAAACTGATTTTTTTCAATTATCATATTCTTCTCTATTTAAAAATTTATCTTCATATTTCCTTGACATGCATACAAAAAATATAATTCCTCATCTAGAGTATTGCCCCTCAAATTGCTTGTGATCTAGGTCATTATATAGGTTGAAGTAGTTCCCAAGATAATGGTATCAAATGTTTGATATAATGTCATTGAACATGATTTTATATAATTGATGTAGATTATTATTTCTAGTTCAAGAAAGAAGGTAATTACTTCGTAATTTTTGTTTTATGAATTTTGATTAATTTTTTGTGTTTAATGATGAAGGGAGACTCTCCCTTGAACACACCTTACATAAAAAATAACACTCAAGAACAATAAGCATGCAACTTTATTATATTCTCAAAAATAATCTACATGTACATGCAATTAAATGCATTATAACTATCTAATCACAAGATTGCTACTACAAAAATCTAGGTTGCAAATACATGTAGAAAATCAGGCATGCAAGTCTGCAAATGGTAATAATGGCCATTGAAACCCCAACCTTTGTTCTATGCTGAAAAGAAAGAAGTTTGTCTATCTTCTCAACCAAAATGAATCCCTTTTCCTTTGTAACCACTTTATAAGACTTTTTCACTTCCAATGAATTTCCACTTCTATTTTTGGCACCCAACAGATTCAGTTACCCTTTTTTTTCGAATTTAGAAAATTCCTAAATTTTAGTCCAACTTCTAGGAGCCATAACTTTTGACTCAGGCATCAGATTGACAAATTGTCTGCGTTGTTGGAAAGATCTCATCGAGTGTGAGATCCATGTTGGTATATTTTCAATATACCATGTTTTTTGACCATTTTTTAGGCCCATTCTAAACTTCTAGGTACCTCAAAATTGACTTTGAATATTTTAAAAGGAATATTTAAGACAACATTAATATCTCACAAATGAGAAATGGTATTGAAGTGCTTTCTTCACCATTTTCTTCATTTCACCATTTTAGAGCCCTATGTAAGATTTCACATTTATACACACAAATGCAAAGTTACTAAAAAAAAATAGTAAGTAATCCTACCATTGTTAGCCCTTGAAACTTACTAAAAATATAAACTTTTTTTTTGCAAGATTGCACTTACACCCTAATTAAATACAAATGAAATATGTGCAATATAATATAATTTCATCCTCTTTATTTATATGAGAAGATTTGAAAAAAAAAATTATGTTTAATTAAAAACATTGTATGTGACTACTTGTGCTTTAAAAGTTAAGCACCAAACCTAGTTAAGGAGTCATATGGGACCACTTCGTAACTAAGTGTAATGGAGAAATTTTCATGCCCATGTCATTTTCCATTTGTTTTTCTCTCCATTGTGAAAGAATGACTTAATAAATTTAGATGTTGAAAAATAGTGTAAACTTGTGTAAATTCAAGCACTTTCCCTCATGTTGCTACTATTCTATTTACATGTATTCCCACATCTTTTCCCCATACCTTGTCTATATTTTTCGCTATTCTCATACACTTTCCATTTATTATGTCTATCCATGCACTTATCTCTAAACATTTCATTCTCACCTTGATCCTACCATCTTTTTGTCTTGATGGTCAAGAGATGGCCATTTATTATTTTAATCATGAATTTTGAATCATATTTCAAAATTACAATTTCTTTCATATGTTGGAAGCAAAATGAAAAAATCTAAACTAGGTTGTGTTGAGAATTTATCAAGCCAATCTCAAGCGAGTGGAATCAACCCTATACCCATGAATTTGGCCTTCAACACTTTAAAACTCAAATACAAATTTTAGCTAATTCCCACCTATTCCTTTCCCACCTAGAGTCTATGAAGCACATGTTTGCACAATTCATTCCTATCTACTTGTATTTAAAGGCATTTGATTGTATTTATTTCATCATCTGGAAGCATTTATTCAAATGGAATTCACATTACAAGGACTAACATTTGGTCTAGTGCACTAAAATGAACCTAGGTGTTCACATTCACCCTAGAAGCATTCACAAAGCTGAGATTTTTCATCTTTTATCATTTTACATAGTTTTCTAGGGGTTGACACAAGAGAACATGTCCCCTACCAACAAATTGGAAACCTTCTAAAGGCATTTCTAAATATTGTTAGTCTCATAACAAAGCCAAAGGTAGAGAAAATGAAGATAAACCAAGCAAGTCAAAGAGTAGAGTCACACATTGAATGAGATTAATTCGTGCAATAAAGGATGAATACATGGATACATAAGTGATCCATGACACAAACTCAACCCTCCACAATATAGACTAATTGTCCAAATTTTGAAGGAAATTATAGATACAAAGGATCAATTTTCAATCTTGAGATACATTAATATTAGTGTTTGCAACAAAATAACACATCTTCACACTAGATCTAAGCACCTCTAATTATTGTATTTATCTTATATAGGATTAACATTTAATTTTATTATGTTTTTATATATGTGTTCCCATATTCGATCGTTAATTATTCTAGGTTAATTTATGTTTAAATGTGTATGCATCTTAATTAGACTATATTAAGCTTAGGAAAGTTTATTTTCCATTATAATTTTTGTGAGTTTTTCTAATCTTACTCCCACTAACATTTTGACATTAGAGTTTGAAACATAGAAAAATAGGTTGGGGTTCAAAACACATAGGGTTTTATACTAAATTTGGGATGTTTCACCAAACTTACTATAAATAGAAAGGGAAAAATGTGGTGTAATGAACCTACCTATTTTCTATTTCATTTAGGAAATGAGATCCTCCAAGATAGAATCGACTTTCAACCCTTAGGTGAGTCAATTCTATGGAAGATCTGCAAATTTCCTTTGTGTGGATAGGGTAAATATGACTAAACAACACTTCTGGGAGATGAAAATAGGATAGAAAATGACCCAAAATATGTAACCTAAAACCTAATTTATGTAGATGCAACATAACTCTAACAAAAACAGTCAGCTTTATACAAATTGGATGAGTGGAAGACACTTAAAACCTACCTCAAAATTAGTTACAGAGTGTCTTTTGATAGAAATGGTGAAAAAAATGACTGAACAGGGGTTTTGGGAGAAAGATTAAAAATACCAAATGCACTTATTTATGAAATGTAAAGGTTGCATTTGATAGATGAAACATAGGGCTATCAGAAACAGTAAAACTTCTGGAAAATCTGGGAAAGGAAAATGTTGTGTACCTGTCACAAAACACTATTTTCAAAAGCTATCCTGGGACTCATTCACCTATGGGTGAATGGGTCTTTGTAGAGATTTTAAAAATTGATTTTTGGGCCCTCTTCTTTTGTTTCTGCACTTCTAGATCCTTCGGGTTTCACAGTCGAACAGTCAGAAATAAATTCGAGATCTGAGTCTCCATGAGATGACAACAAATGCAACTTTGGAATTTTGTACTTTTGAGATCTTCAACCTATGAACCTGCAAATATGCAACACACAAAGAGAGGGAAATTTTTTTGTTTTTGGGTGAATGGGGGTTTTCCTTGGTCAAACCTCATTTTGGTAATTAAACCTTGAAATGAAATGAAATAGCACGAAAGGAATGATGAATGAACAACTCAATGTTGCAACTCACCAAACCCTTGATTAAACCTTTGAAGAACTGAAATATTGATGTTGATCTTGCATGAAATGGCTTCAATGGATGTGGATCTTAATACTTGAATCTTGCTTTGAATCTTTGACTTGAATGCTTGGATTAGATCTTGAAACCTACATCACAATGTTAGCCCAAAAAACATGCATGAATGAACATAACTTTGACATGATGCTTGAAATCTTGAATGTTACAATAAATCCTTGATAATTTTGCTCTTCAATTCTCTTGACAATAATATTTTCTCTTGTGAAAGTTTCCTTCTTGCTATATGTTTTGAAGATGAAATAACCTTGTATTAATAGATATTTATCCTTAATTTCAACAATATACAAATGCTTTTGAAGCTTGCTCTTGAAATTAAGGATAAATATCTATTAATAAAAGGTTATTTCATCAATTCAAAACATATAGCAGAGGGAAAATTTCACAAGAGAAAATATTATTGTCAAGAGAATTGAAGAGCAGAATTATCAAGGATTTATTGTAGCATTCAAGATTTCAAGCATCATGTCAAAGTTGTGTTCATTCATGCATGTTTTTGGGGCTAACATTGTGATGTAGGTTTCAAGATCTAATCCAAGCATTCAAGTCAAAGATTCAAAGCAAGATTCAATTATCAATATCCACATCCATTGAATCCATTTCATGTAAGATCAACATCAAGATTTCAGTTCTTCAAAGGTTTAACCAAGAGTTTGGTGAGTTGCAACATTGAGTTGTTCATTCATCATTCCTTTCATGCTATTTCATTTCATTGTGTTGCATATTTGCAGGTTCATAGGTTGCAGAAAAGTTGAAGATCTCAAAAGTGCAAAATTGCAAAGTTGCATTTGTTGTCATCTCACGGAAGCTCAGATCCCGAATTTATTGCCGATTGTCCGGCTGTGAAACCCAAAGGATCTAGAAGTGCAGACACAAAAGAAGAGAGCCCAAAAATCAATTTTTAAAATCTCTACAAAGACCCATTTGCCTATAGGTGAATGAGTCCCTGGATAACTTCTGAAAACAGTGTTTTGTGATAGGTACACAACATTTTCCATTCCCATATTTGTCAGAAGTTTTACTGTTTCTAATAGCCCCATGTTTCATCTATCAAATGCAACCTTTACATGTCATAAATAAATGCATTTGGTATTTTTAATCTTTCTCCCAAAACCCTTGTTCAGTCATTTTTTTTTCATTGTTTATGTCAAAAGACACTCTGTAACTAATTTTGAGGTAGGTTTTAAGTGTCTTCCACTCATCTAATTTTCATAAAGCTAATTGTTTATGTTAGATTTATGTTGCATCTACATAAATTAGGTTTTAGGTTACATATTTGGGGTCATTTTCTATCCTATTTTCATCTCCCAAAAGTGTTGTTCAGTCATATTTACCCTGTCCACACAAAGGAAATTTGCAAATCTTCCATAGAATTGACTCACCTAAGGGTTGAAAGTCAATTCTATCTTGGAGGATCTCATTTCTTGAATGAAATAGAAAATAGGTAGGTTAATTACACCACATTTTTCCCTTTCTATTTATATTAAGTTTGGTGAAACATCCCAAATTTAGTATAAAACCTACGTGTTTTGAACCCCAACCTATTTTTCTATGTTTCAAACTCTAATGTCAAAATGTTAGTGGGAGTAAGATTAGAAAAAATCACAAAAATTATAAGGGAAAATAAACTTTCCTAAGCTTAATATAGTCTAATTAAGATGCATACACATTTAAACATAAATTAACCTAGAATAATTAATGATCGAATATGGGAACACATATATAAAAACATAATAAAATTAAATGTTAATCCTATATAAGATAAATACAATAATTAGAGGTGCTTAGATCTAGTGTGAAGATGTGTGATTTTGTTGCAAACACTAATATTAATGTATCTCAAGATTGAAAATTGATCCTTTGTATCTATAATTTCCTTCAAAATTTGGACAATTATTCTATATTGTGGAGGGTTGAGTTTGTGTCATGGATCACTTATGTATCCATGTATTCATCCTTTATTGCACGAATTAATCTCATTCAATGTGTGACTCTACTCTTTGACTTGCTTGGTTTATCTTCATTTTCTCTACCTTTGGCTTTGTTATGAGACTAACAATATTTAGAAATGCCTTTAGAAGGTTTCCAATTTGTTGGTAGGGGACATGTTCTCTTGTGTCAACCCCTAGAAAACTATGTAAAATGATAAAAGATGAAAAATCTTAGCTTTGTGAATGCTTCTAGGGTGAATGTGAACACCTAGGTTCATTTTAGTGCACTAGACCAAATGTTATTCCTTGTAATGTGAATGCCATTTGAATAAATGCTTGGAATAAGTACAATCAAATGCCTTTAAATACAAGTAGATAGGAATGAATTGTGCAAACATGTGCTTCATAGACTCTAGGTGGGAAAGGAATAGGTGGGAATTAGCTAAAATTTGTATTTGAGTTTTAAAGTGTTGAAGGCCAAATTCATGGGTATAGGGTCGATTCCACTTGCTTGAGATTGGCTCGATAAATTCTCAACATGACCTAGTTTAGATTTTGTCATTTTTCTTCCAACATACGAAAGAAGTTGCAATTTTGAATTATGATTCAAAATTCATGATTCACTACAAAAAATCCCTGAGATTTGCTCCATTTTTTGCTTCGTTTTTTGCTTCCACCCACTATTTTAATATATTTTTTGCCAATTTTTTGAAAATGTCGGCACTATTTATCGGGATGGCGCTATTTTTGGCATTTATTTGCACTGATCAAGACAAGTCGATGCTACTTTGCACCAACATTAGCACTGCCTTTAGCATCGATATTGGCTTTGAGTGGCGCCACTGTTAATATCGCATTTGGCTCTGAGTTTAGCTTTGAGTTTTGCACCACTTTTAGCTCCGATTTTAGCTTCGAGTTTAGCTTTGGGTTTAGCGCCGGTTTAGACACCCCTATGTCAAAGATATTTAATTATATGTCTCATTGACAATGTAAAATAGTGAAATGTTAACAAGATAGGGGCATATCGAGGAGAGAATCACTTACATCACATCGACAAGGTATATCTACAAGTGCTCGGCGAAACACAACTCTTGGATATAACGAAGTAATGTTAATAAGACATTGAGATATCGGTAAGACAAATAAGATTGTATCATCGACACCCCTCAAGTAATGATCAAAAGCATACACCGCTATACCGCTGGGAAGGTGAGCAACATATGCGGTATAGCAGTATACACCGCAACCCCGCAACAAGAAGCCTTGAGCAAGGCGGTAGTGCGGTAAACAACAGAAGGGAAGGGAAAAACACTGCGATACCGGAACGATAATCATGAGTCTCCCCTACATGGCAGAGTTACACCAATATATAAAGAAATACCACTGAAGGAAAATATCGATGAGACAGTGGCATATCGGCAAGAGCTATTAACTTGTCTCATCGACACCGGAAACCAATATCAGAGGAACATAAGATCTAATGTCGATGAGACATTGAGATATCAGTAAGACAAATAAGATTGTCTCATCGAAACTCTTCAAGTAATGATCAAAAGCATACACCACTATACCACCGAGAAGGTGAGCAACATATGTAGTAGAGCGGTATACACCGCAACCCCGCAGCAAGAAGCCTTGAGCAAGGCGGTAGTGTGGTAAACAACAAAAGGGAAGGGCAGAACATCACCATACCACAGCGAGTATAATAAGAGACAGTAGTAGTACGATAATCGTGGCATCATTACAATTTATAGCACTAAATGCAACAAATCACATCAATTACAATCCATTTGAATATAGCCCACCAAAATACTCTAAAACTCTAATAAACATACTCTAAAAATTTCGTCGAAATCTTATTTTCAGGCATAGCCCGCCATAATGGAGTTTTCATTTTAATAAACATATAATAAAACCTTTGTTGAAAGCTTATTTTCAAGCGTAGCCTGCCAAAATGGAGAATTGTTTCAGTAAAGAATGATAGAGAATGGTAAGGAGATGTGTGTGATAGGAGGCATAGGATTCATTGTTGTTTATCTCATTCCTGCTCTAATAAACAAGGGTTACAATGTTCGCACTACTATTTGTAATCCAAGTATTTAATTAACATATTTTTTCATAATCTCAAATTCCTTCAGATGCTTTTGAAGTATCAATGTATCATATATAGGGTTTAGGATGACTTCTTTTAATTTAAAAAAATAAATCAAATGCTTTTGAAGTATTAATGTGTCCTATATAGGGTTTAGAATAATTTCTTTTAATTTTAAAAAATAAATAAATGATATATTTTCCTGTGTTTAGATAATGTAGAGATCTCCTAAATCTACCCTAGCATACTATCCTCTTTCGCACTGTGTTCATTACTCCAGCTGCTAGGGTTTTGCATTTGACATCTTTAATATCTTCATGATAGTGTCTTTTAAATAGATCTCAGTCTTTGCTTTAATCTTTATCATGTAACCCTTGAGTTCCATAATCCACCTTCAATCTCTTCTAAGAACGTTGTCTTAAGCTAGACTGCATAGTATGCATATAAAGCAACTCCTTCATACCTGCCATTATTTCAAACCACCACTCACCGCCTTGCTTAAAATGTTGCCTCCATAAGCACAATAGCATGTTTTAAAATCATGGTTGCTAGTGATTGACCATTAAGGTCACTACTTTCATCAAGATACAATGAGATTTTTGTCTTCAAAATTAAGGCATTATGCAAGATAACATTTTGAATTGTTTGTTGTGTACAATTTGATTTTCTTGCACATTTACTGTTTTGCTAACTACCTTTAAGACTGAGTATTGCACCATCAGCTGCAATCTCAAACAACTCACTCACTGTCACTTGAAGATTCCTTTCATGAGCATCCTTGTATAAAATCAAACTACGCCCTATAGACTGCCTACTTACTTACTAATATAGGGGACTCATTGTTTCATGGTATTTTGACTTTTATTTAGAATGGGTTAATATGTGGAATTTTTATGTGAAGGAAGAATAGATTGTGATGCAACATTTGGGTATGGATGGTTCAGGAAAAATTGGATTGTTGTCGGTTTCATAACCAAGTTGGATTGTACCTTGAGCTGGTGTGAAACACTTCCGGGTGTTTTCGCTCGGAAGAAGAACCTGAGTGTAGGAATTTCCAAATATCTGACAGAGGAAGTTCCTACATTCTAAAGATAAAATCATAAATCTGCTTATCCAGTTTCTGATCCAACCTGACATCTTTAATATATGATAGAGAAAGTTTGTACATTCTAAGATAAAATCATAAATCTGCTTGTCTTTGTACAATTGCTTGTTTGAATTATTTTTTTAACAGTTTTAGGGCCACGTTCACATACATATCTTCTTCTTTTGCTCGTTGAACGCTCAGGCTCTGCATTTGCTCCAATCTCCATCTAAAATAATCAACAACATACATTAATTTATGATTGTACCTTGAGCCAGTGTGAAAATCTTCTGAGTGTTTTCGCTATGATGCGAAGCTTGTGTGTAGGAATTTCCAAATATCCGACAAAGGAAGTTTCTACATTCTAAAGATATATTCTATGAAACATCCCTTATTTTCTATGAAACAGTGTATATATTCTTGTACTTGTAAATATTATTTTATTGTTATGTCTATTCAAGAAAATAGAGTTTGAATAAAAAATGCTTCACCCTTTTTTGTAAGTGAGTATGTGAATTATTGTTTAAGGAAAAATCTTACAGTGTTTACATTTTTAGTTTACTAGTTTCAAATCTTCATTTGCTATGTATATAAAATTATATGTGCTCTTTATCTCTAATGACATAAAATAGTAATGTCATCAGAATCAGGGTTTTCAATTTCAACACCATCATTGTCCACACTTTTCATATCTTGTTCACTTTTAAGTACAATCATCAAAATTTTATTTTTATTTCTTGTCCCAGTTAATCTTGATTCCTTTCAGCACAACACAGTAGGTTGCATGTTAAATTTCAAACATTTTCTTTGCATTTTTTTGTATATATTATTTTCTCAGTGCATCATTATGTAACAACAATTTCACTTCTGAGATTACAGTAAAAATAAATGAAAGCACATGTTTGCTTTGTCAAGGGAAATGTATGGTTAATACCCTATGTCTTTCAGATAAGTGTGCAAGCGAAATAAGACATAACTGATTGAATTTGATTTTCTACTGTACAATTGTTTTTTTATGCGGAGGCTGCAGCAACTTATCATGGATTAGTTTTGGCTAAGAAACAAGGTGTTTCTAAACTATGGCTAGAGGGGGACTCTCTTAATGTGATTAATTGTCTCATGATGAAATGTCCTCCTTCATGGTCAATTTCCCATTTTATTAATGACTCGATATCTATTATTAACTCTTTTGAGGAGATCAAAATCACACATGTTTTTCATGAAGCAAACATGATGGCTGATGGGGTTGCTAATGTGGGAGTGGCTGAGAGATTTGAGTGGGATTATTTTGAATCACTACCTCTTAATCTGAAGTGTATTTCTAATGATGACTAACTGGCTTGTTTCTAGGCAAGATGTTCTTGGGGAAAGGTTTTTCATTATGATTTTAAGTTGGGTTTTTCACGTCGACCCTTTGCTCTTTCAGTTTCATTATTCTTTCCTTTGTTTCTGTAGAAGGATGGACTGGCATTTTTGGCAGGGTTACTTGGAATGATAAGCCTACACGTATTGTGGGTGTTTGTTGTATTGTTTTGAGTAGTGCCTGGTTCATTTTACTTTTTCATTTCTTCCAGGTGTTCTTGGGTTTTCGTTTGTTTCCCATCACTATGGGTGGTGACCGTTGCAAAATTGAGTCGAGTTCCTATGAAGAGTTTCAAAAAAATGCTACTATGTGGGAGCACTTGGAATTGGGGGGGGTTACTCAATTTATGCAGAGAATTCAAGGCATGGACCCTGATGCAGCGGATTTCTTTGTGAAATGATGGAATGGGAGGTCTCTGCATTACCAGGGCATTGAGTTTTGAATTGAAGAGGATTTTATTGCGGAGGTAATTGGTCTTTTAGTTGCTGGGAGAAATTTTTTTAGAGACAGGGGAGCGGCTAAGAAGGCTTTTGCGAATTTATTTAAACATGACGAGAGGAAGAAGGTTAAGGAAATTGGAAGTGGAGGTTATGCTAGGAAGTCCCTGAAGCCGCTTTGGAGGGACCTCGTGTTGTCCATTATGCACTACTTCACCCTTGAAGGTAGATTATTTGTGGTTTACACACACCATTTTATGCTCTTAAATCATTTTAGGCATAATGTTTCGGTCTCACTTCCTTTTTACCTATTACATTCTATGTAGAAGAGTATTGAAGACCACATAAAGAACCCTAAGAAGGCGGTTCTTCATCAAGGGCTTATGTGTTTGATTTTTTCTCATATCAAGCTAAAGTTGATCTTGGTCTCCCCTAAAACTCTTGGTAAGAAGGAAGTTAAAAATGATGGGTATGAAACAGGGGACTCTGCCAGTAAATGGGTCGGTAGTTCAAAGGAGGAAGAGTCAGAATATCAGGATATGTCTGTTGATGAAGGAGGCTCTAAGGAAAGCGATGAGGAATCAAAAGAATGGGGTAAGGGCTATGAGACTGATGTGGAGTTGTAGGAGACTATGGCTAATTCTGTTAGAAAATCTTCGAAGGGGAAAACCAAAGGCATGAAGAAAGTTAAAGCTTCCGCCAAAAGGAAAATTGAGGTGGTTGCCCCTGGTTCGAATGTGAATCCCGCATTGTCTTCTAGAAAAGAGGGTTTGAAGGGTTGGCATCCTGTGGGTGATGTGGATCCTTCAAATTTTGATTGTGTTCAGAATGCTTCGTTGGGGAACCCTGTTCCTGGTAAGGGTGGTCTGCTAGAGATCTCCCCAGTGCAAGGGCTCAAGGTGTCAGTTAATTTGGGTGGTCAGTTGAGTGGCCCTGCTGATATGGGCAACTCTAAGATGGAGGTGAAGCCTAATGAAACAGGCCCCGTGGATATGCAGGGGATTGATGTGGTAATTGTTCTCAGGATTTTTCTGTTGTGGAGAAGGAAGTGAAGAAGGGACATTTGGAGGTGTTAGCTGATTTGGAGAATATTCCAGACAAGGAGAGGATAAAGGTGGATGTTGTGGATGTCGAGGATTCCCCAACCGAAGAAGAGGATGAACAGAATAGGGATTGTTCTGATGCCCCTGTTGACTTGGAGTAGAAGGGTCAACCTCCAGTTAACTGGGATGAAATTTACATGAATATGTTTTGTAGAATGGCCGAAGATGAGATGAGAAACCTGCTTTCCCTAGTTAAGTGGTTATTTTTTGAGGTTAAGGAGCTCAATCTTCAGATGAAAAATTGGCAGGATGTTTGTGTTGCTATGCTAAGAGGTAACCAAAAGGAGTGGTAAATAAAAGGAAAAGTGAAATCAATGCATATTAAGCTTGATAAGCTACTGGCCGATGTTGATTGTTTGGGGGTTTCTCATGAGGAAAGAATTTCCTCTTTGGAAGTTATTGTTAATAAAATTTTAGAGGACAAAGTGGCAAGTCTAGAGGATAAAATGGGAAAGATTTCGGAGGACTTGAAAACGGTGGTCAATATCAACAATAACTCTTTGAAGACCACTGTTGATTGTTGTAAAAGGCCATCCCCACAAATGTTGTTTGGTCTAGAATTATAATGGAAAATAAAAAAGCTTGCTAGGAGAATAAAATAGGTTTTCAATTGTCCAAGTACAACATAATATTACTGAAGCATTTCAAAGTTTAGACATTTGAAATTCATGGATCTCCTTGGAGGTCACCCACCTAATATAATAATAGTAAATTAGTATGAACCTTTAGTCATAAATTAAAATGCAATATAATACCTCTATGTCTCTCATGCATGAACGTTTCATATAACCACATACCTTGTAAATACTGACAATCAACTTATGGCATTCCTTAAGTCAACTGTAAGACAGGAATCCCCCCTAATTTCCAATGACATGATATGTTATCAAATGCATTTATGAAAATTAATAACATTCAATTTTCACAGTCCATGATAGTTATGTAAAAATTTGCACATAGTTTATCCAGAAATCTTACTCACATAACATTTATGAAAATGTCATTAGTAATTTTTTTTCACAAAAAAATATCAAAATAAATTTAGTGCTTAATCAATGTTGTCTCATCTATTTCCACCCACTTTCCTCTCGGCGATTTAGTATTTTTACGTCTTCCACGTCCTCTCTCCATGGCCTCCTCTGTGAATAAAAATTCTACCACAGAAGCTTTCACCGCACTACCGCCAAGAAGGATGAAGCAACTTGCGGGTGTCGGTAAAAACCACTCTACCACACTGAGCTGATGAAGGAGCCACGGGACAGCGGTGGTCACCGCACTACCACACGCCAATGGTAGAAGACTTGTAGGAGTCATTGCAACACCGCCAAGAACAAAAGGAAGACTCACATGCCGCCACAGAAGCTTTCACCGCACTACTGCCGAGAAGGATGAAGCACCTTGCAGAATTGCAGTAAAAACCACTCTACCGCACCGAGCTGATGAAGGAGCCATAAGACAGCGATGGTCACAAAAACAAGGTAGGAGTTTGGACAAGGCAACATTTTGATTTTCCATTACTAAATCACTTGTTCAAATAAATTCAGCATTTGTAAATCACTTGTTCAATTCTATATCTTTTCCTTTCACATAAAACAATGCAAATCACTTGTTTGAACACTGCAACTAAATACAAAATGAAAGCATCTCTTTTCTTTTATGCAACTATTTAATGTTGTAATTGAATCAGACAACTTAAACACATTGCATCTTGGAACTCCAAAATATTTTAAACACTTGCAATGATTAAACATCTGCAGAGGTTAATTTTGAATTTCACCTTAAAATAAAACTTTGAACAAAACAGTTCCATCAAATTGAGTTGTAGTGAAAATTTGATAACAATTAGTTTACATTCATTTACTTGCATTTGTAAGCATTCATATTTTTGTGCTGTTACCCATGCATTTTTTGTGAGTAAATGGCAAAAGAACATTGTATCCTTATCCACATTTTATAATTCATGATGATTTTTGTCCATTGCAAAATAATATAATTGATTTCACATGAATTATCAAAATAACTACTTGATAGAAAATAAAGAATGTTTAATGATTTTATACAAGTGTAGCTAGCTAGTGATGTCGAGAAATATTTGCATTGTTTGGTCAGTGTAATCGAATTGAGGATGAGAACTTTGAGTCACAAGGCTAGACTAGGAAAAACGTACAATGATAGGCGCTCAATTAGGCGCACTTGGTGCCGCCTTAGGCCCCCCAAATTGATTACATTAACAGCCAAAAGTCGGCACTCAAGTTGGCATTAAGGAAGAAATCAGATGACAAAAAAGGGAAAAAGGGGAAAAACGTCACGCGAAGGAAGAAATCAAAATCAAAAATTTAAAAATTTCCCGCATGAAGGAAGAAATCAGATGACATAAAAGGGAAAAACGTCGTGCGAAGGAAGAGAGCAGGGCGCTACCAACAACTGAAGAGAGCACAAAGCCAGGATGCACAGAGGAAGTCCGGTGAGGAGAGTACGCAGGTATTTGAATTTTCTCATAAGATTATATCAAATTTATTAAACAATATTTAAATTTTTTTATTCTTCGATTGATGATAATATTTTTATTTTATTTAAGATAAATCAAAATATACAAAGCTCCAAATAAAAAGTTCTTCTAGTACCATCACATCATGTCTATTAAAGCAAAATAAATACCTACGGATCAAAAAGCCCTACCACAACCACCTAAAAACTATCCAACTAAACTACTACCCAAACACCAGCTATTTACGGTATCGAAACCAAAAACAGGGCTTAACCCCTTAAGTTTATACATCAATATCTAGCTTAAACACAGTAAACTAGTTTACGTGAAAGTTCCAGAAGCGCTACCCAAATGCAATGGGCACATTTCCACGAGCGACTTCACCTTCTTTCTTGGATGCAAACCCTTCTTCTCACACAACTCCTCTTTGGAAATGGCTTTGATTCCTGCTATTATCTCCTCAGTCTCCATTAATTTGACACATAGTTTCAAAGCTTGCCACCCCTGTTCTGCACCCTCTCTCCACACAAATTTGGTTCTTCCTTCTGGCCACCTGATGAAAGGGTGATTTATCTCTGCTACTTTTGGGTCCACACCTTCCATGCCTTCACTCACAAAGCCTTTTCCCGGTATAGCCCTTTCCAGGATACTCTCCATGTTCACAAAGAAATCCCTATGCACCAACGCTTTCATCACTTTCCTTACAACCTCCACCGAATCTCCTAAGTCTAGTCCCCACGCCATGATCATAGAGTATATATCCATAATAGTCTGATATTTGTGCTTCAAATCTTCGAAGCCATTATCCAGAATGATTTACACAGATTGTGCCACCTTCACATCCTTGTAGAGGAACAAGCCACGCAGTCTCTTCACCGTCACTTTTCCATCAAAAGGATCCAATTTCCTTCTCACTTTCAAAGTGAAGTTGGCCTCCATTTCTTCTCTGGTACGTTAGCCACCATACTACTTCACACCGTCATCCCGCAAACCAAGAAGCATTGAAGGAAATGCAAGAAAAAACTTCATTACATAGCAAATTTCCAGCTATCAACATTAATGTAGAACGTACGTCCAGCGCTGGCAAAAAGAGCTAATTCTTCGATAATTTCGAAAAACATTCCTTCAATAATTTGTAAGTATATTTAATATGTTAAATGATATATTTTTTTTATTTCCTTGGAAAAAGTAAATGATTGCATATTAATTAGTTTAAAAGTAATAGTCTTCAATAAATTTATCTGGATCATTAGTAATAGTCTTCAAAATTGGCCGCTAATTCAAGTTCATTATGCTTTTATAATACTTTATATCCATGAAAACCAAGCTCTCTAAATGGTATATCAAACTCTAGTTCAAATCTTTTAGATGAGGCTGCTCCTATAGCTCTCTTACTCACTTGACAAATCCTTGAAACTCTAACTTCTTGACATTCAAAAGATAAATGGAATGTCCTCAACACCTAGTAGAGCTATCCAAAAAAGCTAACTAAAAGCTAACCCAGTTTTTAAGTTTAATAATTTAATTATAAAGTTTAAACTTTGAATGTTAATTTTTTTGTGTTATTGGCTTATTGCAGGTTGCAACATTGTTTAATATTTATATCTATACATTGTCTTTATCACATTAATAGTGTGTCAAAATGGAAAGGAACTTTTTGGAAGTAGTATGCTCTAAATTGTCAATACTTAGTGAATCTAGATCCATAGTTAGTAATGTCCAAACAAAACTTGTCCCAGCAACCATAGGGAAATGGGCATGGGGGAAGGCTTAGGTAATCAGCTAACAGTATGACAGCCTCCTGTGTAGCCCATTGATTATTACCCATTAACTTTTCCCATTTCCCTATGGATGATGGGACAAGTTTTATTTGGAAATTACTAACTCTGGATCTAGTTTCACTAAGTATTGGCAATTTAGAGTTTACTACTTCCAACAAGTTCCTTTCTATTGTGAATGTGATAGAGATAATTTATAGTTATAGATATACTTAGTATTGGAAATTTGGAGATTAACACTTCCACATTTCTTTAATCAATTTGGAGCATAAGACTAAGACTACTCAAATGACATTGCAGCTAGGTAAAAATTTATTAAGGGAATAATAGTAGTATACTTGTGTATGTGTATTTCCTTTAGCTAAAATTTGTGTTTATACTTAAGTGATCGATGTATACTTGTGTATGTGATCAAATATTCTTCTATTTAATGATATTATTATGTATTTAAGGTCAATTTAATAAAGGGTGCATGAAACAAGTTTTAAATCCTTAAAAATCTTTAAATTTCTAGGGTTTTTTCATTTTGCCGAGTTTGCGCCGAGTCCCCGAGTCGAGTGACCCTAGCCGAGTCTGAGGCGAGTCTGAGTCTCATTACTATGGTTGTGATACAAACAAAAGGTGCTTACACATTGGCTGAATATATCCTCATCAAAATGACCAGAAAGAAATTTCAAATTTGTAAGTAAACTCTGACCGTCAAGAAAAACAGTCATAAAAATTGGAAGTAAACTTTGGCAGACATGTAGGTGAACTTAATTCATCTGACTTTATGCCTCTTGGAAGACATCAGGATCTCCCCTCCTAAAGTTTGGACCACATCCATTACCTCCACATAAAACTAGACATCCTTGGTCTTCTTGGTTCCCACGACATGATATGGTTATGCAAATGAAAATGAAGCAAAGTAATCATCTCCTTCTCCGATGGCTAGAAGAATGCATGCTTAATGTTTTGATACATGATATCAACTCTCTCTTCTGCTCTCATGGTTGAATACCAAAATCCATTATTGGTGGGCCTCCAGAGTTCCAGTCATCTTTCGTCCTCTTCCACCAAATGTTGGCCTGATCCACATGTCTGCCAGCCTAATTGGCTTTGTTTTTGAAAGCTAAAGTTTCTCCTAAGTCACTAGTGTAGCTCTCTTTTCCTTTTCAGACTCTTTCATTGCTACAGATCATCTTTGGGATTTAATCATTTGTACCACATGGTTGATGTGCTTTGAATCCTTGCATCTAAAGGAAATTTCCTTAACATAAATACTGCTAGGGAATTTCAATGTTGCCATTGTAGTTGGCATTAAGGTCGATACCTGCAACATTGAAAATTATCCTTATATAAGAATTCCCTCCATCTTGTTGGCTTGTAACACTCTTGATGGTGGCTACATGAAATCTGATTCTGATTCCTCTTCTACATCAAAGGGTTCATATCCTTGATCTGACTCTTCTGAATTATTAGAATAAGAATCACTAGCTTTCATATTCAAAAATCTCCAAACACCATCTTCAATAAATTTATCTGGATCATCAGTAATACTCTTGAAAATTGGCTGCCAGTTCAAGTTCATTCTGCTTTCATAATACTTTATATTCATGGAGTTCAGCCATTCCTTGATGCCATCAAGTGAAGATTGAGGAATGGCGTCAATGCAAAGTACATCCCACTTGAATTCTTTGAAAACAATAGCCATATCAAATGCCTTTTTCCCAAGTACTTCTCTCTCAACGTTAACAATCTCAATCTCACTAATAGGGATTACTAAGAAAGGTAATTCCACCAACTCTACCAAACAGTTTACTGTAGGAACAATAAAAGCAGAGGCTTTGAAAGGAACTCCATGAAAACCAAGCTCTCTAAATGGTATATCAAACTCCAGTACAAAATATTTTAGATGAGGTTGCTACCATAGCTCTCTTACTCGCTTAACAAATCCTTGAAACTCTATATTAATTTTATTTTTCATGTCCCTCTCTTATTGTTCTTCCTCAATTTCATCAAGATCATGCATTGACCTTCTTTCCCCTCCTAAAGTTTGGACCACATCCATTACCTCCACATAAAATTGGACATCCTTGGTCTTCTTGGTTCCCACGCCATGAT
Organism: Sequoia sempervirens; assembly: GCA_007258455.2. Taxonomy (NCBI): domain Eukaryota; kingdom Viridiplantae; phylum Streptophyta; class Pinopsida; order Cupressales; family Cupressaceae; genus Sequoia; species Sequoia sempervirens. The sequence goes on along the minus strand of VDFB02353493.1, from coordinate 383,055,285 downwards.
ATGGTTATGCAAATGAAAATGAAGCAAAGTAATCATTTCCTTCTTTGTTGGCTGGAAGAATGCATGCTTAATGTTTTGATACATGATACCAGCTCTCTCTTCTGCTCTCATCGTTGAATATTACTGAAATCCATTATGGTGGGCCTCTAGAGTTCCAGTCATCTTTCTTCCTCTTCCACCAAATGCTAGCCTGATCCACAAGTTTGCCAGACTAATTGGCTTTGTTTTTGAAAGCTGAAGTTTCTCCTGACTCACCAATATTAGCTGTAACTTTTTTGAAATTTTATTATGGTATGTGCACTTTGATATGATGTAATATGATTATGGTTTCGTCTCATATGTTGTAATATTAGATATATAACAAAAAATTAAATTATTGCATGAAATAAATAATAACTTTTCATTTTAAATGGTTTTTTTTGTAGAACACGGGTCTTCCAAAAGATCAAGATGATCCTCAACATGATATAGATCCACAAAATATTGGTTTTGTCGGTACAGATCACATGGTAGAGGATGATGATGACGCAGATATGGAAGACACCGAGGCCGATGACAATCATAATGACGACGACAACGCCGCCGACGACGACGACGACGATGACGACGACAACGACGATGATGATGATGATGATGATGATGATGATCACGATGGTGATGATGATGATGAGACAGTTGGTGATAGTAACCAGTGACATTTATGATCATATAGACTACATCATGGATCATTGTTGATATATCGTTATGATGACTCTTTTCATGGTTACTATCATATGTATCATTTTCACAGCCTACAGTACTATATTGTTGAGTTGTATCATATTGACATGTATCATTTTCACTATCATTTGGACACGTATCATCTTGACTTGTATCAATTTGAGTTACATAATTTGTCAAAAAAAATTATATCATTTGTACATGTATCATTTTCACTTGTGTCGACTGTTGGACATGTATCATATTGACATGTTTTTGATGTACTGGCATATTTGACTTTCACTTGTTTTAGTTGTATATGATGATGATCTTATCAGTAGTGACTTCTCAATTTATATATGTTAAAAGTGGTTGATGATTTTTGGATGGATATTTATTAAGTATGATGATTTTAATTTGCTGCCCAGGATAGATGTCAAATTCAATTCAATTATAGATATCTGACTCACTTGTTTTAATTATAGATGATGATCATGTTACAATAATTATATTGTTATTTAATCATATGAGTTAAATAATTAAATTACTTACTCTATAATCATATGAGTTATTTAAGAGGCACAATATATTTAACTAATTAAATTGAAATAAAACATATTAAATTAATAAATGGAATCAAAACAAGAAGCATTTTTAAAAGCAAAAAAAGAAGCAACAATGGAAGCCAAACTAGAAGCAAACTAGAAGCAATCTTGGAAGCAAAATTGGAAGCAAAACCGAAAGCAAAATCGGAAGCAAATTTGGAAGAATATGAGCAGTTGTATAAGGTTGGCTATTTTGGTTAAGGGGCTTGAGTGATTGCAACTCTTATAGGTTGCACATGTGATGGTTTGAAGCATGACATGGGATGTGTGGTTACATGCTTGTTCACATGGAGTGCATGTATGGAGGCTCTAAAGATATATTGTAATGATTTCATTGCTAAATAATACATGAGTGATGGATACTTTTGGAGGTTAGGTTTTTTCCTCTTAATGGTTTCCCCAAGGTATATCTTGTGTCATCTTTAATGGTATGTTATCTATTCTTTTGCATATGGATTTTGAGTACTTGTTTGCATGCTTTTCTCTATTGGGTTATGCAGAAACTACCACATGTGGCTACAAATTTCTTTTTACTAACTACCATCAATCAAAGAATTGAATGAGGTAGATGTGGCATGTTCTCCATCGATCAAGGAAATGACACATGTACTCTATTTTGTAATTTACCTAAGTAAATAAATATTAATTACCTAATTACCCGAGTAAGCTTAACACCAGGTGAAATAAATAAATAACTACACCAACACTATCATATCTAAACTACACTAAAATAAGTGAAGGTACAACTCTAAGGTCAAAATTATAGTAGGAGTAAGATTAGACAAATTCACAAAAAATATAAGGGAAAAATAAACTTTCCTAAGCTTAATTTAGGCTAATTAAGATCTACATACACATTTAAACATAAATTAATCTAGAATAATTAATGATCGAATATAGGCATACATATATAAAAACATAAGAACATTAAGTGTTAATTGTATATAGGATAAATGCAATAATTAAAGGTACTTAGTTCTAGATGTGAAGATGTGTGATTTTGTTGCAAACACTATTATTAATGTATCTCAAGATTGAAAATTGATCCTTTGTATCTATAATTTCCCTCAAATTTTGGACAATTAGTTTATATTGTGGAGGGTTGATTTTGTGCCTATGGATCACTTATGTATCCATGTATTCATATTTTATTGCATGGATTAATCTCATTCAATGTGTGATTCTACTCTTTGGCTTGCTTGGTTTTTCTTCATTTTCTCTACCTTTGGCTTTGTTACGAAGACTAGCAATATTTAGAAATGTCTTTAGAAGGTTTCTAATATTTTGGTAGGGGACATGTTCTCTTGTGTCAACCCCTAGAAAACTATGTAAAAGGCTAAAAGATGAAAAATCTCAACTTTGTGAATGCTTCTACAGTGAATGTGAAGAGATAGTTTCATTTTAGTGCACTAGACCAAATGTTATTCCTTGTAATGTGAATGACATTTGAATAAATGCCTAGATGATGAAATAAATACAATCAAATGTCTTTAAATACAAGTACATAGTGTAGTGTTGGAAAATGCACTCATTTACATTTTCACACTATGTTTGGGTCCCTTAATTAATTGGACTTAATTAAGCCTTGCCCAATTATGCATTTACAAGCCTAATTAATTACAATTTACGAAAGGGGAATTAGTATTTAATTAATGCAATTATCATTTTTAACACCCGAAAATGAATAGGTCCTAGCAATTTAGGTCAAGACCCATTCACCCAAGCCTTTAGTTGCTTAATTCAAATTTTTAATATGTTTTGGCAGCCCTTTTATAATCCAATTTCAAATTTCAAATGTCAACTAGTAATGTTTAATTTCCAGGAAATTTTGTCTATAAATACAAGGTCTTTTATCAAATTCAAATCCTAAGAAATCTAGATTTTCAAGAGATTAATTTCAAGAGCTAAGATTATTGTCAAAAATGTTCAAAAGCATATTTCTAAATCAGTTTTTCCAGCATTCAAGATCTCAAGCATCACGTCAAAGTTATCTTCATTCATGCATGTTTTTGGAGCTAACATTGTGATGTAGGTTTCAAGCATTCAAGTCAAGATTCAAGCATCAAGATCACATCATCAGTCAAGCCATTTCATGCAAGATCAAGACCTTGGAGAGATGTGTTGAGTTTAAGTCCTTCAAGGGTTCCACTCAAGGGTTTGGTGAGTTGCAACATAGTAATTGTTCGTTCATCATTCCTTTCATGTTTCATTTCATTTCAAGGTTTAATTACCAAAACGGGGTTTGAACAAGGCAAACCCCCATTCACCAAAAACAAACAATTTTTCTCTCTTGTGTGTTTTACAAATCTTAGGTTGAAGAAGGATTAAAGATCTATTAAAAGTGCATAATTGTAAAAGTTGTCAACATTGTCATCAAGCCATGGAAACTCACTTTCAGAATTTAATTCTAAATTTTTTACTATGAAACCTAGAGGAATCAGGAGTGCAGACCTAGGAGTAGAGGACTGTAAAAGAAGATTTTGAACCCCTATAGCAAGACCTATTCGCCCTTGGGCGAATGAGTCCCAGGAGGACACTCAACACAGGTCTTTTGTGACAGGTGCATAAAATCACATCCTTCTCAGATCTACTGAAACTTTTTGGATTCTATCAAATTAAGGTTTAAATTATATACATTTCATGTGTTACATTGCATAATTACATTCATTTGGTATTTTCCGTTTATCTCACAAGAGTGCATTTTAGGTTGATTTACCTCGTCCTCAGTCATAAGGAAAACAACAAGATCTTCATCAAGGTTGACTCACCTAAGGGTTGAAAGTCAATCTTGCCCTAGGGGATCTCTTTTTCCTAATGAAATAAGGAAGGAAAGTGTAGGTGCATACCCCCATTCAAAATCCATCACCCACATTTTTCCCCATTTCACATAGTAATAAATTGTGCAAACATGTGCAAACATACTTTATGTGGGAAAGGAATGGGTGGGAATTAGCTAAAATTTGTATTTGAGTTTTTAAGTGTTAAAAAGGCCAAATTCATGGGTATAGGGTCGATTCCACTCGCCTGAGATTGGCTCTTGAAATTCTCAACACAACCTAGTTTAGATTTTGTCATTTTGCTCCCAACGTATGAAAGAAGTTACAATTTTGAATTATGATTCAAAAGTCATGATCAAAATAATAAATGGCTATCTCTTGACCATCAAGACAAAAAGATGGTAGGGTCAAGGTGAGAATGAAATGTTTAGGGGTAAGTGCATGGATAGACATAATAAATGGAGATTGCATGAGAATAGGGAAAAATGTGGACACGGTATGGATAAACAATGTGGGAATATGTAAATAGAATAATAGCAACATGAGAAAAAATGCTTGACTTTATGCAAATTTACACCATTTGTCAATATCTAAATTTATTAAATCATTATCTCATAATTTAGAGAAAAGTAAATAGAAAATGACTCGAGCATGGAAATTTCTCCATTACACTTAGTTACAAAGTGGTCCCATATGACTCAACTCAGTTTGGTGCTTAATTTTTAAAGCACAAATAATCACATATAATATTTTTAATTAAACATAAAAAAAATTCCAAATCTTCTTATATAAATAGAGGAGTTGAAATTATATTATATTATACATTATTTTTTTATTTCGCCTATAATTTAATATGATAAAAAAAAATTATTAATAATAAAATAATTTATTCATAACTTTCACAATATTAAAAAAGCTTAAAAATCTGAACTTAGCTTTAAGCTAAATATAATTTTATTGTCTTGTAAATGCATGCAGTTGATTTAAAAAGCTTAAAAATATGAACTTAGCTTTAAACTAAATATAGTCTTATTGTCTTGTAAATGCATGGAGTTGATTTTTGCTTTTGCTCTCTGTTAACTCTAGTTATAATTATTTCAGCTTTATTTAATTAAAAAAAAACACAGATTGTAATTTAAAAAATTATAAAAAAACACGAATAGTAGCTGTACGTCACGGTGTAGGTTGACTCCAAGATCTATGGAATGAATCTAAACTTTGTAACTGTTCCTTCAGTGAACGCCTTTTAAGGCAGAAGCCCTGATCCTTTCTACTATAAGCAAGGCATGCTTATAAAACAGGTAAAGACTGATCTAAAAGCGCGTGAAATTATGTCATCAACCTAACTTGTGACACTTGTTTCTCGAGATTGCTTTCAGACGCGTATATCGGTTGACACGCTATCCTGACAATAAATAGACTTTTCCTTTATTCTATTGCCGCACATACGTTAGAATCTGCTTACCAATTTCTCTTCTAAAAATGTAATTAGATTTCCACAATCCATATGAATTTAAGTCTAAATGATGAAAAAAGACTCCACACAATCAAATCCAGAAGCATTTAGACTTAAATTTCTCTTCTATTTTCTGCTATAAATTAGTTCTGTGTGTGCTGAGGCCAATGAAGAAAAGCTTAAGCAAAACCCTGTTCAACAGATCTTCCCGCAAGAAAACAGAAAACGGAGCTTCGTCAAAGGACGGATCTGAGTCAGCATGCTCGGGCGAAGGGGCTATGGAACAGAGCATCCACGAACTGGAAGAGGTTTTCAAGAAATTCGATGTAAATGGAGACGGCAAGATCTCAGGGTCCGAGCTGGCAGAAATCTTGCGGTCCATGGGCAGTCAAGTAGGCGAGGCAGAGGTCCAGGCCATGATGAAGGAGGCTGACGTGGACGGTGACGGTTATGTTAGCCTACAGGAGTTTTTGGATCTTAATATCAAAGGCGCGTCCATAAAGGACTTGAAAAATGCTTTCAAGGTGTTCGATCTGGACAAAAATGGCTCCATTTCAGCGGATGAGCTGTTCCAGGTTCTCAAGAGTATGGGCGAGCCCTGCACCAGGGAGGAGTCTAGGAACATTGTTCAGAGTGTCGACAAGAATGGCGATGGCCTTATCAATTTTGACGAGTTTAAGACAATGATGACCAATAAACTTAATGATAAGAGCAAACGATAGTCCTTTATCTTATCTGTTTTTTCTTTCCAAATTGTGCAAACCCTAACAGGAAAGACAATAGTAATCGTTACTGGAACTGATTCAATGTTGGAACGGCGCTAGGGTTTGGCCAGACTTTTGTAAGTAGAATTCTTATTGTGAAATCTGATGTAAATCTTGTTCGCCAGAATTTTGTAAATTGAATTCTTATTGTGAAATCTGATGTAATTCTGGTTCGCCATAATTTTGTAAATAGAATTCTTGTTGTGAAATCTGATGTAATTGTGGAACTTGCTTGAGCTTTTGCTCGTTATGGTCAAATGTGGATACACTTCTGTTTGTGAATTTGCCCTTTGTCATGGATATTCCGATCTTTTCGCTTTACAGTGGACTTCAAAATATAATTAAGGCCGTATTTTTCGGTAGTTTGGTATTTAAAATATATTTTATGTTTTGACGGTAACCTAACCAATGAATGAACGTTTTGAATAATGTCCACTAGACCAGCAGAACATTGGACTTCTAGATAAGAAATTAAGCTATAATGCATATGTGTGATAATTTGATTGTACGTGTTTCTTTTTAAATCTTAAATCTTTCCTTATGAATGTTGATTTTTTTTTAGCCTTTTTAAATAAGGTGGTGAGGGAGTCAATGTTAAAATATTCATTCATATAATTGATTGGTGGAAGAAATAAAAATTAAATTTATGTCTTATAATGCGATTCTGTTTTTTTGAGTTATTGGTCCTCTTGTTTCAGTCTTTTTCATGGATGTGCTGGATATCTTTGATAGCATTACGAAGGCCTTTTTCCGTTAATTATTCTTTTGTTTTGATTTATTATTAAAAAATTAAGTAGAAAGAAATCTTAAGTGGAAGTAAGGATTAAAAATTAAAAGTTTCTTCTAAAAATAGAAAGTTCATATTTTAAAAAATGTTATGGAAGTAAATAAAAATATGAGTTTTAATTGGATTAAAATATTGTAAAATAGAAAAAATATATGAATGATTATGTGTATGAGGTTGTTAATTCAAGATAAGTGAGTGCTAATTCAAAATTGGGATTGATAGGTGTGAAAAATTATAAAATATTGAGGGTGGAAGAGTTAAATAGACACTTTTTCCTTTGCAATCATGATGATTTGAGAATGTGGAAGAGTAAAATAAACACCTTTTTCCTTTATAATCATGATAATGTGTGGAGGTGGAAGAATAAAATAAATCTTTCTCTTTTAAAGGAATTATTGACCAATACTATTTTTGAGGGATTAGAATTTAAGAGATTTTTCAATACTACTTTTGAGAGATTTTCATTGAAAAATATAACTTAAAAAAATTTGACTCAAGTTTTTTTTTTATATTTTATATTAACAAATTTCTTATTATATTATATTTTTTATTAACAAACTTCTTATTTAAAAATAACTATCTACTTAAGAAAACTAACATAGATATTAGCTCCACATCTATTGGTTAGTTATCATAATAAATAACATTAAAAACAAGAGCTCGTGTCTGCAAAGTTATAGCAACAATGTTGATAACATAATAACTTTATAATAATCTTAATTTGTCAATTTTTTGGTTTATGCTACAATTGACACTGTTGCAATATTTGTACTGAATGTTGAAGATTGAGGAACTTTGTGATTCTACATTTAATGTTAGTTTTTTGCCGAGTACATTTATCGCATTTAATTGAGAATAAAAGATATAAACTGTGGTGGCACCTGAAGATTGTGCACCATTTCAACGAGAACAAATGCCAACAATGCATTAAAAGGACAGTCTATGAAGAATAGCAATATTGTTTGTTTTCAATGAAAGTGCATTTAAACTTTGGATATTGGTATACATAATGGTCAATTGAGGATAATTACATTGCATACAGGTTTAGGGCGTGTGAACATGATCTTAAATATGCTAGTTAAGACCCTTGCTTCAAGAATTATGAAACACATGATAGTTGAATAGGTGAAGGGCAACCTCAATCCTCTGCAAATGAGAAATACACTTAAAAACTAAAAGCCTAATGTGTCCAAGTATAAATGCACCTTTTTTTCCATGTCTGAACTTCCATATATTTTAGAGCAACATATCTTAGTGAACTACAAATGGTAAACAATGTTCATCTAAACCATACATAGCCTTGTTTCGAGGATTTTCTTTTATAATTTCAGCTATCGTTTGTCTTCATGGTGTGAACATTTAGTTGTATTAGTATGTTTATGTTGTTTCTTTGTTTTAAGCTTTTTAGATACTACACTAATAGAGAATTGCAAGATTCTTGGTGACACAACGTTATAAGGAATTCAAATTAATAGTTTGCAGTTGGAAATACCCTAGAGTATATGTGGACCAAAACTTAAAAGATGAGATAAGAGAACTCAAATCATAGTTTGACTAAAAAGTGCAAGTAAGGCTTTGGAGCTCAAATCTTAGTGGAAGTGGGAAGGCATGGTTTTTCGACCCATCACTAGTTAGAAATGATCATGATATATAAAGCCAATATGGTTTAGAAGTAATATTTGTGCTTGGAGAGGCATTGATTCCATACATTTAGGATCATGTTCATGCACTTAGGAATTTTAAAAATCTGATTGATTCTTGCAAGAAACTATACTCATCCTAATTCAAATTATGAAATGGCACACCTTCATCAGATGCATTTATATTGTAGATCTAAGATATCATAAAAAATAAATGAGGTTAACTGCCTTGCAAGGTGTACAAACATTTTTAAACACAGAGGATGTTTTTTAAGTAAAGTGCATCATTGGGGTGTGATATGTAGTAGTGATATTGAACTCCAAAAATTTGAACCATGGGCTATTATAGGTTTGTTTGATGACATCACTATATGGCATGTTGGAAGGGTTGCCTCAAAAGTGTAGTTGGAAGCCTCGCCTCTAAAAACTACAACTGAAGCATACTTTTGATAAATATATTTTGTTTTGAGGGAATAAAAGTTTTCATTCTTTGTTTACTATATATTTTCTTGTTGATCATCCTATTTATATTTGCAATGCTTAAGTCCAATCATTATGTCATAGATTTTTGATCTGTGTGAAGGATAGCAACTTCAATCAAAAGAAGTTCACATGCATGGTTTTGAAAAACAAGTTAAATACATGGTATGCACCATTGTATTATTAATGAAGGCCAAGAAAAAACAATCAGTTATTTCTCCTATAAAAGTGTACTACACTACTAAGTTGCCATGCCCATCCTAACACAAAACAAGAAAACTACTTTTAGATGGAAACCAATTATAGTCAACGTTGGATAAAAATGCAACCACTGTTCATGCTATTATGTTTTATTTGAATCTTGTTCTTATAACTTAACAAAGTCAAGTAAGAATAATTTAAAATAATCCTTGAAGGTTCCATAGGTTTTTCAAGCATTTTGGCAATCTACCAGTTACACAAAACATAGTTATTTTTATTCCCAGAACAAAGTTTATTTGATTTAACTCAAAAATGCATGTGTATTTTTGTAAGAAACCTACCTAAGATCTTTAACATGAAAGTGAGCAATGACATGGAATAGGAGAGGAAGAGAGTGCCATATCAGCAAAGAGTAGCTACAAATATTATGGAGATATGATGTTCAGAAGAAAAGATTTGGGGAACAACTGGATAGACCTTATGGTAGATTAAAGGTTGAGAGAGGCATGAAAGTAAGACATTGTTTATGACTGTACAGTGGAAGAAGACAGAGCAATGCATTTAAAGACAACAAGAGACTATGGTGGATACTAAAATTAAACATAAAGTTTCATTTGCTAAATTGGAGCAAGCTGCCCTACCGCAAGGCTTTAAAACATTTGTCACGATGTATATTTTACTTTTGATGAGATGTCAAGCAACTCATCGGTGAGGCCACAATAGTGGTTTACAATTGAAGTGAGGAAGGAAAACTCACAAAAAATGAATGCATGGAAAAAAACTTGATTTTAGGGGTTCGTACGAACCAATTAAGGGTTCAGTAGAACCTAGGTTCGGTCGAACCCTCTTAATACTTTCCCGCCAAAAAATCCATCAAAACCCCTTATAGAAGGGGGGTTCGAGCGAACCCCTAGTGGTTCGCTCGAACCCCCTTTATTCCTCATCTCCCCTAAGACAGAAAAAACTTGAATTTTGGCACTTCAGAGCTCGGTTTGAGGATGAAAATGGAGGAATATTCACAAACCCAACTGGAATCAGGTAGTCCTCAGAACGAGCTATCCAAGGAATATAATTTTAATATGTTTTGGTTTTATTATGTATTTGATATTTTAATTTTATTAAACATAGGTTTTTCATCGAAAATGAAGGTCTCTGTTCTGCACATGTGGAAAAATAGCAGATTATCAAAAAAAAAATTAAAAAATATGAGTGCACCAGATATTGAAGTCCTTGATCCAATAGAAAAAATAAATTGAATTTTGATATATACAAAAAAAGTTATGCGTTATACGGTCACGCTATGTCTAAATTGTAATTGGTTTGACTTTGAAACTTGATTAAAGAAAAAATATTCAATAAAAAACTATCTAACCAAGTGGAAGCACTAGATATCAAAGTTATGAATCTAAATTTGAAAGAATTAGAATTTTATCCTTCATGGAAAAAAATTTATGCGTTATACGGTGTGCATCACTTTTTAAAAATGTTGTTTTTTGAAAAAAACCAGTTTTTGTGGGAGATGGAAAATGAAGTGGAATCTGATTCCAAAAATTTTGAAAATTTTTTTTTTAGAATCTACAAACAAAATGTGACGAGACTCTAGTTTGCATCATCTTCAAATTCTTCACGGTTTAGCCGCTATAGGTGCCCGAATGTGAAGATTTAGTTTTAAAAAATAATTTCAGTGTCCAGTTTGGCCAAAAATTATAAACGACTATTGTGGGGTCACCCTCATTGTAAGCTCTTGGTCCCTTGGATCTCACTTTCATTATAAGCTATGTTATATCCATTTCTTCTACTGACTCCTTAATCTACAAGTTATGAATAATTTAGAAGTCAAAAGTCCTACTCTTTTTTGTTGTTTGTGAACATCTTATACAAAAAATTTAGGAACAGATAAAAATATTTCATGGGTTTTGCTTTGATTGTGCATCCTTCATAATTTACTTAACGATGTGTGTAAGGGTTATGCAATGCATAAATGCATCCTGAATAAGGAAAATATAATAATATAATAAGGTTTTGTATTTCAATTAATTATTCATTAACAATTTCCTAGTTAACTGAGAATAAAAGACATAAACTATGATGACACCTGAAGATTGTGTACCATTTCAGTGAGAACAAATGCCAACAATGCATTAAAAGGACAGTCTATGAAGAATAGAAATATTGTTTGTTTTCAATGACAATGCTTTTAAACTTTGGATATTGGTATACATAATGTTCAGTTGAGAATAATGACATTGCATACAGGTTTAGGGCGTGTGAACATGATCTTACATATGCTAGTTAAGACCCTTGCTTCAAGAATTATGAAACACATGACAGTTGAATAGGTGAAGGGTAGTCCCAGTCCTCTGCAAATGAGAAATACACTAAAAAAACTAAAAGCCTAATGTGTCCAAGTATAAATGCACCTTTTTGTCCATTTTTGAACTTCCATATATTTTAGAGCAGCATATCTTAGTGAACTGCAAATGGTAAAGAGTCTTCATATAAACCATACATAGCCTTGTTTCGAGGCTTTTCTTTTATAATTTCAATTACCGTTTGTCTTCATGGTGTGAAAATTTAGTTGTATTAGTATGTTTATGTTGTTTCTTTGTTTTAAATTTTTGAGATATTGCACTGATAAGGAATTGCAAGATTCTTGGTGACACAATGTTATAAGGAATTCAGATTACTAGTTTGCAATTGGCAATACCCTAGAGTATATGTGGACCAAAACTTAAAAGATGAGATAAGAGAACCCAAATCATAGTTTGACTGAAAAGTGCAAGTAAGGCTTTGGAACTCAAATCTTAGTGGAAGTGGGAAGGCATGGTTTTTCGACCCATCGCCGGTTAGAAATGATCATGATTTATAGAGCCAACATGGTTTAGAAGTAATATTTGTGCTTGGAGAGGCGTTGATTACATAAATTTAGGATCTTGTTCATGCACTTAGGAATTTTAAAAATAATCTAATGTAATATATTAAAAAAAATTGAAAATAAATTTAACAATATTTTACATATTAAAATTTAAGAATATAATTAAATAATTAAGTAAAAGTAAAATTCATCTACTTCATTATTCATATTTTTTATGTTTAAACTAAACATATGAATTATTTGAACCAATAATTTTTTTAATAATTTTAAATAATTAATATTTTTATTTTTTTAGTATTTATATTTGTGTGTTTGTTAATTTTTATTTGTAATATTGTATGACTTTCTATATTTTAGGAAAATAAAATAATTGGTTGATCTTTAAAATTTATTTAATATATTACTTTTTCTTTCCAAATGTTAGAAGAGTTTTTATCTAAATTTTTTTAAATTTTTATAATATTCATGATTTAATTATTTTATAATATTTACATCTATTTGTGAATATTATATAATATTTATATTTTACACAACATAAAATTATTTATCTAATTTTTTATTTTTAAATTTAAAAATCAAATCACATTAGTAGAATTGAAACATCCTTTACTCTAAAAATATGATGCTAATTACTTTTTAAAATAATAAACTTACTCCAAGAATTTTAAAATTATATTTTTTCAAAGGATGTATCAACATCCTTCACATTATTTAAATATTTTATAATATTTACATGTAGTTTGTGAATTTCATAAAGTTACATGTAAAAAGTTACCAATACTCTTAATATATTTTTGTATAAATAAATAGTTTTATAATGTCAAGTTTGGTATTACAATTTAAAGAGGTTGATTTTATAATATTTATGATTTAACAATTTGATATTTTACATATTAAAGTTTTAAAAAAAACAAAAGTAAATTTTTTCTACTTCTTCATTATTATATTTTTATGTTTAAACTAAACATATGAATTATTTTAACCACTAATTTTTTTAATAAAAAACAAATAAATTTATTATAAATATAAATAAAAATTCAAGATAACAATGTCTCTCATCACAAAATTAATTTAATATGTTAGATGTTAATTTAATATAATATATAATCTAATATATATTAAACTATTAAAAAAAATATATAGTTTTTGAGGGAGAAGCAAAAACATCATAGCAATTTTACAATTTTACATTTTATTCATAAGAATAAAATTGTTTTATTTTTTTATATTAAGAGTATTGTAACTTTTTACATGTAACTTTATGAAATTCACAAACTACATATAAATATTATAAAATATTTAAATAATATAACTTCCCTAAAAAAAAGTAGTATTGGTAGCAACCCTTTAAAAGAGAAGGGAGAGCATCATGATATTATATATATAATTCTTCAACTTCCACACATTATCATGATTATGAAGGGGAAAAGTGTTTATTTCACTTTTCCACTTTAATATTTAATAATTATTTCACATTGATTTATCCCAATTTTAAATTAGCACTCTCACATATCTTGAATTAACCTCATACACATAATAATTCATATTTTTTTCTCTATTTTACAATATTTTAATCCAATTTAAAACTTTTAAATTTACATAATTACTTGCATAACTTTTTTTAAACTATAAATTCTATTAAAAAATTATATTTTAATTTATTTTTAATAATATTATTGTATTTTCACATCTTAAAATCCTTCCACTTAAAATTTCTTTCTACTAAAATTTTTTAGTCAAAAATATGTATCACTTCGGCTTAATTTTTTACTCTTCCACTTCCTTATTATATTTTTGTAGAAATGAATAACAATTTAAAAAGTGAAATAAACACTTTTTCTTTGTAATCATGATGATGTAAGGAAGTGGAAGAGTAAAATAAACACTTTTTCCCTTCATAATCATGATAATGTGTGGAAGTTGAAGAAATATATATATAATATCATGATGCTCTCCCTTCTCTTTTAAAGGGATGCTAACCAATAATACTTTTGAGGGATTATAAATTAAGAGATTTTAATTAAAAATAGATTTTGGTTGATAACGAAAACTAATGAATTGTGATTGAAAATTGTAAGTCTAATTTTTAGTAAATATGTTTTTAATTATAATTTATAGTTTTAAAAGTTTTATTCAAAAAATAATTTATCAAAACACGAATTTAAATTTTATATATATATATATAGATACACACATACATACATATATATGTATACACACACACACACATATATATACACACACACATATATATACATACATATTCATATACATATATATACACATATACATATATATATATATATACACGCATATATATGTGTGTGTATATACACACACACATATATACACACATATATATACATATATATGCGTGTGTATATATATGTGTACATATGTATATGTATATATATACATAAAATTATTAATATTTATATACTTGCAAAATAATATAAATATTTGAGCATCTTATATTTTATTCAAATTTTTATTAATAAATTCTTATTTTAAAAATAACTATCTACTTAATAAGAATATCATACATATTAGCTTCACATCTATTGATTACTTATCATAACATATAACATTAAAAACAGTATCAAATGATATATAGACACATAAATAGGTAACGAATACATAAGAAAAGACCTAAACATTTCATCATATTTTTAAATAGGTAAACAATACATAAGAAAAGACCTAAATATTTCATCACATTTTTTTTGTATTGAACAATGCAAAATAGTTAATACAATGAATAAGGAAAATCAAAAGATTGTCAAGAATAAACATAACCAACTATCAAACAACAAAACAAGACTACAAAGAGCTAGGAAAATACATGACAAGACTCATAACCAGTTGTCAAACTACAAAATAGGACTACAAAGATTTGGGACAATACATGACAATTCTCATAACAAGTTGTCAAACAACAAAACAAGACTATAAAGAGACAAGACAATACATGTCAATAACAACAACCAAAACATTTGAATTTGAATAACCTTTGAAGTTGTCTAATAAAATCAGCCACAATATTATTATGCATTCCAACACCTAAAACAACCTCTTTCCAATTCAATGAATGATCAAAAATAGTAGGGAAATGATTAAAAATAACATTTCATTTTTTTGCCACAAGACAATCCTAGAAAATGTGTTTTAAACTTTTGAACTACTAACAAACAAGGCACTTAAGTAGTACATAAGAAAATACATATAGGGATATGAAATCGTATGTCATTGATGTATACATAAAATAACTTTTACTTTGATATCATGATTGTGAAAGAATAGTAAAAAAAATATTTATAGACAAAAATTCATTTTTTAATATATCTTTTTTTTAAATATATTAATGCTTATAAATGAAATTATGAAAAAATAACATATAAGTATATATAAGATTGACTACACTTTTCAAACTAACAAAAATAAAATAGAATTAGGAAATAATAAATGGTGATTTTTTCAAAAGTAAAATTAAGAGTTACATACAAAAATTAAAACAAGCTTATTAGGAAAAATAACTCTCAAATTAAATAAAGTAAAAAATTAGATAAAATAAAATATGTCTTAAATAAAAATAAATTTTGTTTGTAGAAAATATAATTTATATATTTGTATTAGTTTAAGAAGATATTAACATTTAATATTAACAATTAGTATATGATATATCAACATTTGAGGGAAATGGAAGAAGTGGGTGAAGAAGCGGGAAATTGAAGTTTGAATTAGAATGGTGGTATGGTTGCAATCGGTGGGAGGTTTGATGACGGTTGCGGTGCTATTGGTTTGGTTGGTGGTCAATGTCAGTCTATCTGTGAGTGAGGACCTAGTGGTAGATATTGTCTCGAAGGTGTTGGTGTTGGAAAAACTTATTAGATGGGGTTGAAAAAGAGGTACCTCCAAACCTTGTAGGTACATCACCTAAAGCCTCCTCCAAGGATAATGGCCTAGTTTTGTGTATTAGGGGTCAGAAAGGTTCTAAAGGTCTTGTTGATAACCTTTTTCATAGCAAATCCCTCAGTGGTCAGCTCTTTTTGGTGCTAAACCAAAAGGGAAAATCTCTTCCCCTTCGGTCTAGTTTTCTTTGAATCTTGTTCCAAGTGAGTTTTCTATTTCTATCCCCAAATGTCTTATTGAGAAGGGTATATCTCTAATGGAGATGAATTTGGTGGGTAAATTCTTGGGACCTAGACCTAATATTGATTTGGAGAAATCTTGGGCCCTTAAGAAATGGAGAACTAAAGGGTAGGTTGATATTTTAGCTATAGATAAAGTATTATTTTCCTTCTCTTTCTCTTGTGAGGAAGATATGGGGATTATCCTTTCTAGAGGGTTGTGGCTCATTGGTAAATCCACTTTAGCCTTGAAGAAACATGAATCGTGTTTTATCTTTAAAATAGCTCTCCCACTCTCTACAGGAATGGCTATCCTGCCCTCTACTGAAACCCTCTTGCTTTCTACGGTTGGTGCGTCATTGGCTTCTGGTGCACCATTGACTTCTGGTGTGTAGTCAGCTTTTGGTGTGTTGTCGACTTCTGCTTTGTTGTCAGCTTCTGATGGGTAAGTTTTTTCCGTTGTTAGGTCGTGTGTTGTTGGCTCACGGGTGTCTACAGATGGCTCACCGCTTGCTACTAGGCTATTGTTGTCTTCAGTTGTGTCTCTTGACAGTTCACAGCCTTTGCTAGGTGGGTTTGTTGCTTCTAATTTTCCTCCTTTAGGGTCTAGGTCATTGCACATGGATGCCCCTCTTTCGTGCCCTACTTCTCAATCCTTTGCTAAGGTGGTTGGTTCTAGTGGTAAAATCCCTTCTTCTATTCCTTCTTTTAAGGGTAAATCCTTACAGTGTTCTTCTACCCTTACAGTTATTTGTGGGCAGGAGGTGTTGGATAAAGAAGATTTTTTTTCTCATTCTACTCTTATTTGTAGATTTAATGGTTTATGGCCTTCCCTTCCAAATTTGCACAAATGGGTTTTGGAGTCATGGAGACCTATTATTGAGGATAGGATTGAACTCTATCCTTCAACTAGGGGTTTTTTTGTGATTGCTTTTCAATCTGAGGAGGATAGGGCTTAGGTTTTGGAAGGGGGTGTTTGGTTGTGGGGAAAGCACTCACTTTCTCTCTGGCCTTGGTTCCCTTCTTTCAACCTTCTTTTTGAACCTATTAGTGTTGTTCCTACTTGGGTCAAACTTCCTAATCTACCTCTTCAGTTTTGGACTCCTTGCTTTGAGTCTATTGGAAATGCTATTGGTAGGTTTATTATGGTTGATTAGTCTTCTCTTATATATGATCATCCTACTTTCACTCGCATTCTTGTGGACGTTGATACCTCAAAAGATTTACCTGGGGAGGTCATTTTGATGGTGGGGGCTAGACCATGGTCTCAGATTCTTGATTATGAAGGTGTTCCTTTCCATTGTAGGAGATGCTTCTCTACAAGTCATTTGGCTACTAACAGTAAAAAATATCATTGGAGTTATGCTACTTGGTGGAAAGATGCTCTTCGTGAGCATCTTACTGTGGGTGAATCTTTGGACAATGATTCTGGGGATGATGTCTTGGCCCTAAAGTCATGGCTTCTTCTACTAATGGTTCTCAATTGCATTCCATTGTTGTTGTTGGGTCTTCTACAATTGCTATTGGGGCTTCTGGTTCTATTACTACTATTGGTGCTATTGGTTCATCTACAACTATTGGTTCATTTGAAATTGCTACTAATGTAGTTGTTTTGTCTACAGTTGCTATTGCAACTGGTGAGGTTGTTGTTGTTGTTGCTGATGATTTTGTTGATGGTGTTGTGACTGCTAGTTTATCTACAACTCCTGTTGTTGTCGTTGGTTGTGGGAGTGACATTCCTGGTGCTCTTCCTTTTTTTTCCTTTGGTGGCTTGTCCTCTATCCTCCCCTTGCTCTAATCCTTTAGAGGATGATCTTTCTTGGATGGTTGTACAAAGAAGGAAGAGAAGTCTTCCTAAGCATAATCATTCCTCTCAATCCCTTGTAAAGTTTTCTTGTGGTGGTTGAAAGGTTGCACGGGTGTTTTAGCTCTACTTCTCCCACTGTTGATTGTTGTTGTTTAGTTGTTGGTATTCTTTGTTTATATTTTGAGTAGTTGTTTGTATATTTTGTAGTTTTTGGGTTCTTAGATGTTGTTGATTGTCTAGTGTTGTATCTTTTGATCAGCATTTTGTGCCTAAAGTTGTAAAAGGTTTCAGGTCCCTTCAAAACCTATTTTTCCCTTATAATCAAAACATGAATCGTGTTTTGATGCTTCAAAATGCTCTTTTAATTGGTTCCTATATGGGCAAGATTACCTGGTCTTCTTATGGAATTCGAGGATGAATAAGTCTTTAAGGAAATTTATAATGCTTTCAAGGTCAAATATTGTTTATTGATGATATGACTATCTCTAGAAGACACCTAGCCTATGCCAGGATCTACATTAGTGTGGAGCAGTCGACCAACTTGCTTTGATTAAGATAATATCTAAACTTGGTGAGTGGGAGAAAATGGTGGAATTTGAATACATTCATTTTGTTTGCTTCTTGTGTAAAACATGGGTCATCAAGGGAAAATTCCCAAGAAAGAAACTCAAACTTAAGCCAAAAAGTTTGGGGGGAGAAGTTTAGTAGTATCACTGACTATGTTGTTTCTTCTAAGAATGTCTCTAACCTTCTAGTGAAAGCTTTGAAGAATGTTTTGTAGCCAATGAATGCAACTTTGAAGGAAGTGGCAACTTTTTTTTCTTCAAAATCTCAAAATCTAGATGTATCAATGGTTTCTTCTCCTCCTCCACTTGTGGAAAATGAGTTCCTCAGGATGGATGCTTCTTTGGATTCTAAGGTGGAATACTTTGATATGGACTAGAGTCTGAAGGAAGATGGAAAGATTAACCATGTGCTGACTTTGGAGGTTGGGGTTGGGGGGTTTGATTCCCTTCCCATATTCTAGAGTGATGTGCTTTAGAGGTTTAAGGTGGTTGAGGAATCTAAGGGGAAAGTTTTGGGAGCCCCAGTGAGGAACCCTTTATGTTGGTAAAAGATCAGAATAAGAAAAAGTCTCAAAATTTATCAGCTAGTACCCAAGGAGTGATCACGAGAAACCATCAAAAAGTAGATTGTAGCTCTTATTAGAAGGGTCAAGGTATACCCTCATCCCAAAAAATAGAGAGAAGGAAAGAAAAAAGGAAATAGTAGAGGGGGTTCAAAAAACCCTTTTTGAAATATGCTCAAAGAACACCTCGAACAAGAAATAATGAAGATTTTATCATGGAATATCAAGGGGTTAAATCATTCTCATAAACATGACCTCATGTCTAATCTTATTTGGTATCATAAGCTAAATATTTTGCTTATTCAAGAAACTAAAATGCACTGTGATAAGCTGGAAAAGATAAAAAATTGTCTCCTCAAGGATTGTCATTTTCATGGAAGTAGTTTTGATGGAGCTCCAAGTGAGATTGCTACTTTCTGGAATCCCTAGATTGTTAAAGGAGTTTCTTTAATAGAAGATTCTAATCATTTAGCAACTCATTTCTATCATTTTTAGGATGATGCATCCTGGATTATCTCAAATGTCTATACTCCAAATGACAAGAATGCGAGGAAAAGGCTTTAGAATAAACTTAGTATCTTTAAACAAACTTTTCAAGAGAGCTCATGTGGCTAGTTATGGGGTATTTTAATACCACTCTCAAAGAGGTTGAAAAAATGGGTGGTTCTCAAACTCCTTTCTATAGTAGATTTGACCTAATGGATTTTATTCATGGACAAGCTCTCTTTGACTGAGACCTATAAGGTGCTTCTTCTAATTGGCCAAATCATCGTGCGGGTGTGGATATTTGTCATGCAATGTTATGCCCTTACCCCTGTAGTGTGTATCAAGGTTATGAGTAGTCGGCTTGTGGCTACCTTAACTCTTAATTAAGTCATATTATCATTATTATATTGTTATTTAGTTATTTAGGTCGGCCTAGGGATTATATAGGGTTATCTAAGTCAGCCTGGGTGATATCCTAGGCATAAATAGGTATATATATGTAACATGCCCATTGTTCTACCCAATAATTTTTCTATGTTTTAACCTCAAGTGAATAATCTATGATGCCAACACATAGCAATATTTTTTTTCTTTTAAAATACAAAGATAACATGCACATTTGAAATAAACACTATTCCAAACTTTCCCATTGTACTACATCAAAATATCACAATATTTCCAAAGTATTGATTTCATTTTACACAATCTCAAGTTAACATTTCATGTTTACAATCTTCCATATAAATGGATACAAGAATACATACATTGCTCCTGAGAGGTTAACTAGTAGTAGAAATACAAATGGTCCAAGTAGTCCCCCTCAAATCTTGGCCACCAACTAATGATGAGAAGCATCACTCAAGTGCTTTTTCACCAACCATGGACTTACTACAGTCCCCCATACATCTACCTAACTAGTAAGATGGCCCTACCCTTCGACAAAGAGATTGGTTTTGTAACCTCATAATAATAGCCTTCCCAAGCTTGGTGTTGTATCCTACATAACTATAACTTCCATATAGTGTCTACAACCTACATGTATGACAATCTCGGCCTAGCATGCATAATTGGATCACAGTGAACTGACAGTGTAAACAATGGCAACTTACACTACTTTTTCCAAATAATTCTTCACCCAGTTACTTCAAGTGAGAGTCAACTATTAACACACCTTCCTAGCTAGATTTGTTATGACCACACATATTCTATGCATAGGTTATCCCCTTTCCCATGGATTATCCAAACCCTAGGAATAACCTATTTTTGTTTCATGTTTTCTATGACATTTCAACTAAATTAATTCAAACAACTTCACAATCTAAACATCGCAAACATCCTCATAATCCAATCTTCACAAATTACATAATAACTATGTAAAATTAACTTTAATATAGTATATTAGTAAATACACAAACACTCATTCCTATATATATAATATATGAATATTACCCAATAACGAGGTTCACAAACAACTAGACTCATCAAGCATATTTCATACTTATTCAAGAAGAATATAATTAAATTCTTAATAAAGTAACTAAACTCTCTTTCAACTCAATTATTTCCAAACAAGACATATAAAATCATATAATCCTTTCAATATAAAATATATAATGAAATATAAAACTAGCATGCCTGCATTTAGAAAGCTCCAATTGACAATTTAGATTCCTAACTTAGTCTTCACAAAATCAGCTTGCAACTCCTTCTATATCCAGCCTTTCACTATCCTCTATCCTCCCTTGAAAAATTCTCACTATGCAAAATACTCTAACCTCTCTAAATTCTCTCTCAAAACAATCAACTCAAAAAAGCAATAGAACAACTCTCAAAAAAATCAGAAAACAAGATGTAAATATGTGTCCCATAAGATGGAGAAAGCTCCTCCATTATACTAAAACTTGAGCACTCCATGGCTACAAATAAGCTCACATTAAGCTCACATTCCTACCACTTCTCAAGCTAAGGAATCAACTCAACAAAATAAAAGAAAGGTGGCAAATTCAAAATTAGTGATTCTATGCAAAGACTCAACCAACCGCCTTCTCTTCATGACAGTAGGGTTATTTACTCAAAAAAGCAAGGTTAATGGCTTCACAAATTGACTCTTCTCAGCCAACTTTACAATTGAATCTTTCTCATATTCTATTTTTGCCTTATACGCTGGAGAAGAAATACAAAACAAAATTTTAATGGTATGCAGAGTTCATATTTTGGCGCCACATAAACCCACATGCCCCTATTCATATGCTTGTTGTTTGAAAGACTAGGTCAAAGTCATTTACACGTTATATATTCCACTTTGCTTTCATAGTTTTGACTAAGTCTTTTGAGAATGCAATTCATAACCTTGGTTTACTTTATCTTCATGCGCTTTATCATAGCGCTACCTTTGGCATGGTTAAACAACATTTAAATTCTTTATGCAACGTCATTTATAAATGTGCTAACTTATGTTCACAATGCTATATGTTATATCATATATATTGCGCTCAACACTATGCGCTAAATAAACATTTCCTGCGCTATTCAAAATGATATATATATTATATATATATAAATACTACGATACATATATGTGTATATATATTAAT
Source organism: Sequoia sempervirens (assembly GCA_007258455.2). NCBI lineage: Eukaryota > Viridiplantae > Streptophyta > Pinopsida > Cupressales > Cupressaceae > Sequoia > Sequoia sempervirens. Next base: position 383,032,858 of record VDFB02353493.1, on the reverse strand, counting down.
ATATATTTTTATATATTAGTTTATATGATTATAAAATGATTTATTCAATATTTGAATACATATACACATATTTACATATTCCACATAATAATAATGCATGCATATTTATATAGATATATACATATGTATATATATTAATATATTTGTATGTACATTTATGTTAATGTAAATACATATACATACATTATATATATCATTGCCTCAATGTTTAAACACATATATTCTCAATCCCATTGATCGACATATATACACGAAGTGTGTGTGTGTGTATATATATATATCTATATATGTCACCTCCATCCAATCGATATTCCCATGCATATGGGTAATCCATCCATGAGCATGCATAGATACATCTCTCTACGTATACTCATGCACATATTTACTCATGTGTATGAGTTTATCGTAGACACATACATATATACATATATATACATTTTATGTATATATCTCATCGATTAAATATAAACACATAAGGAAGAATGTTGCACCCCATTTCATAGTTACCAAGTTACTTTACCGTCATGAGTAAATATGGTGATAAGTGCAAATTGTGACTTCAATATGCTTACCAGATGAATGAAATATGTAGATATGCATAAGGATGATTATGTTTTATACTTGTAAAATACGATGAAAGAATATGTATTGCAATATGAATAATCTAATGCTTTGTCGATGCAAATGTTTTATGATGCAAGTGGATTTCATGTGAATGTCTGACCACTATTATTATGTGTTAAGTTGAATGCAGGAACAATTTCAAGCCTTTGGAAGAGAGGGGAAGTATCACTCAGGAGAGGGGATTGGTCTAGTAATCTTTTATAAGACCTAAACTGAGATTTCACACACACACACTTCTAGTTCAGTCAAGTTAGGATAATAGCTTGGGGAATAGTAAGTTACCTTTAGTCTTGCTTGTGGTTAAAATTTATGAACATTCTTGTCTTGGGGGTAAAGGTGTTGAGTCTCTTTGTCTTATGTAAGTTCTTCCTTATGTGTTTTCAATTGATGAAGTAAATACACTTTGTGTATATATATCAATCGACGGAAATGAGAGTATATGTGTGTTCATATTTATATGAACTGATCAACGAAGTATATATACTTCGTGTATATATGTCAATCGAGGAAATATGAGGAATGGTGACACATATACTCATAGCATTGAATAAAGGATTTAAATGTTGTGTAAGACAACATAGGCAACGTTGTGTATAGCGCATATGTATCAATGCTAAACCAACGTGTTAATTAAATTGTCATCGACTAAGTCAATGCAAAGGCATAAAATAAATAACCATGCACAAGAAACTTTGACCAAGTCATTGCAAACAATAGCCAAAGGAATAGGACGTGTAGGAAACAATGTGGCGACAACTTATGAGAAGCATGAATCAATTAGAAGTCTAATTTGCAATATGAATTCTAGATTATGAAGCATTATGAAATATGAGAAATGGTCAAGTGTGCAGCTGGCCAAGTAAGTCGACTTGTAGAAGACAATTAGCTTACATTTCTAATTATCATTCTTGTTGTTCATATGAGTAAATTAAGTGAATCATTCACCATGGTTGTGTATGTGTTTGTTGTACAACGTTTCTAGTTGCCACCTTTTCTTAACCTTGTTGAGTCAAACCTTTGGATTTGAGAAGTGTCACACTTGATACCATGTTTCTAGCCTTTAGTTGAACTCTGTGTATGAATAGAGGAGCTATCTACCTCAAAAAAATACATAACTTCATTCTTCCTGTTAATTTTTGAGTTGTTACTCTGCTCTTCTAAGTTTGTGAGAGGTTTTGTGAGAGATTATTGAAAGAGAGGAAGAGATAGTTGTTAAGTTGCACTTGAGCTGATTTTGGAGGAGGCTAAGCTAGGAAACCATATTGTTCAATTGGAGCTTTGCATAACCAGGCATGTTGATTTCTACTCTTTTATGATTTATATGTTTTTGAAAAGATCATATGTCTTTGGTTACCTTGTTTTGTAAAATATGTTTAATTGTTTATTATGGAAAGATTCTTGATGAGTCTAGTTGATAATAAGCCCCATTATATGGATATATGCATAAATTTTATATAATAGATTATGAGTGTATAAGTTATTAGCTTATAATGCTAAGAAAACTATAGTGGACGACGAGGTTAGCAACATAACAAGAAACGGGGCATATTAGAAATGTCATCATCATTAGGTTGTGATATTATGTAAACCTTGATTGATAATCTTATTTGATTGATTATTTATTCCTCCTAGAAAGTAGGAAGAGAAACTTCAACCTTGGGTAAGGGTATAAACTTAGTGGATATTTTGTTAATCAAAATAGGATTGATAAAATGTATTTGCTAGTTATGCTATTCTCTTATTTTGAATCTATTCCTATTCATGAAATTCTAAAAGAGGACAGACGTAACAGTAACCCAAAACCGTATTGTGAGAGGACTATGGGTGTAGATGCACCAACTCCTCGCAAGTTGATTATTCCTTGTAGATGATATACAAATGTAGTAAACATGAGAATATTTGAGGTATTTTGAAAGAGAAGTCTTATGATTGGTTCATGATCACTTGAACGTTACTTTACTTTGATTGAAACCCTAGGTTGGGAATAACCTATTTGGTTGGGTTGTTTACTTGATTAGTGATTGAAGCACATAGGTTGGAATTATCCTTTATGATCTAGTTGATCATTTGATTGTTGAAATATATCTTTGACTAAACTCAGTTATTGTTGAAGATTATACTTTGATTGAAGTCATTTATTGTTGAAGATTATACTTCTATTTAAGGTCATTTATTGATGAGGTTATGCTTTTTTTGGGATTCATTTATTGTTGAGATTACACTCTTGTATGGTAACTTTAATTGATGTGAATGTACTTTTGAAATAGAGTCATTTAAGGATGAGATGTTATGTTTAACCGTATGGTTAGTTGGTATGCTAGAATTAGTTTGAATTACTTAGAAGAAGCGTCATAGTGTACTTAAGAGGTTATAGGTTATTCCTGGGGTTAAGGTTACTCCATGGCATAAGGGAATAGCCTATTCATAGGTTATGAATGGTCAATAAAAATCTCACTAGGAAGGTGGGTGAAGTTTATGGCATCCACTCTAAATATTGGGTGATGAATACTTTGGCCAAAGTAGTGTAAGTTGCTACTATTTACACTGTCAATCACTGTGATCCAGGTTTACATACTAGTCAGGGAATGTCATATGTGTAGGTTGTAGCCACTTTGTGATAGATCTAGATATGTAGGACACAACACCATGCTCGGGAAAGGTCAATTTGTATTATGAGGATACCATTTAACCAATCTCTTCGTCGAAGGGTAGGGTCATCTATTAGTTTGGTAGATGTGCGGGGGACAACAGTAAGTTTGTGGTTGGCAAAAAAGTACTTGAGTGATGCTTCTCCTCATCAGTAGGCGACCAAGATTTGATGGAGGGCACCTGGACCATTCATATACCTAGTGCCAGTGAGCTCATGGAAGTTATGTAAGTATTTATGTATCCATTTTTATGGAAGATTGTAAAAGAGGAAATGTAATCATGAAATTATGTAATATGAAATCAATACTTTGGAAAGTTGAAATACTTTATTGTAATGCAAAGGGAAAGTTTGGAATGATGTTTACTTCAAATGTGCATATCATTCTTATATAGAAAAAGAAAATTTTTGCTAAGTGTTGGCATCATAATTTATTTACTTGAGATTAAAAGCATAGTAAAATTATTGGGTAGAACAATGGGAATGTTACAAAGAACTTACACATGACAAAGAGACTCAATCACATAAACCAAAACGAAACATTCAAATACAAGATCATAACATCTTTTAAATCATGCATGAATAAGACTAAAGGTAACATACCATTTCCCAAGCTATTGACTCGACTTCACTAAACTAGAGGTGAGTGTGTGAAAGCTCAATTAGGATCATTAAGGGTTACCAAACCAAGTTATTCTCCTAAGTAATACTTTCCATCTCTTCTGAAGGCTTGAATCGGCTCCTGCATCCAGCTTAGTACATTGCAACAGTAGTTAGCCAATAACAATACAATCATTTGCATCATATATTTCATAGGACCAAAATCATTATAAAACATCAAATTGAATTAAACATTCATTCATCATATTTCCAAGATACATAAAGCATAAACATATACATTTAAAGCATTTTCACCCTACTAGGTAAAAGTAAATAGGTAATAACACAATGGGGTGTAACAATATAGGAGGTTGTGAGTCTTATTTCATCATCATGATGAGTATCGAGTTTTATTGAAGACTATTGGAGATATCCCCCTCGAAGTGGATAGGGAGGTTGACCCCTTGAAGTGGCATATTATTATCAAGTATTTTCAGCATATTTCACATTATATTCTTCTTGTGCAAGTTGTTTCATTACAAGTGGTATTCGAGGATGATCTTGGAATCGTTACGATAAGGGAATTTTTTGCAATTTTGGAGGTCATTTTGTGAAGCCCATATATCCCATATTTTGGTGATTTTTTGTCTAATTATTAAAGGGTCTTTGAAGGAAATATTAAAGAATATTCAATCCATATTGCATAGGAATTCGAGTAGAATAGAGCGAATTATTGCAAAATTAGGGTTTCTACCCAAATTATTTGGAAGGTCCATATCTCCTAGATCCTACATAATTGGTTCTTGATTTTTAGTGGATTTTTGAAGATATACTAGAGGAGACTATAGAAAAAAAATTAGATAATTTGAAGCATAAATAAGTGATTTATTGGGAAATCAGGGTTTTCTAAAAATTCGCTCTCAAGGTTGCAAATCACCTAATTTTGGGGAGATTTTTCTATTGAAGTGTGACATAGGCCTTGGTAAGTTTAAAAAAAAGAAAAAAGATTATTTTGACTTTATTTTGGTGATTTATTGCAAAATTATCTTTCTAGACCTTCTTTACAACAAAAAGTAGCCACAAAAAAGAAGAAAAAGGAAAAGGAACAAGAAGTAGAACAAGATTAAGAGCAAGAGAAAGAGAAAGAGAAATAAAAAGAGTAAGAACCAAAACAAGAGTAAGAGAAAGAGAAAGAGCAAGACAAGAGCAAGAGCAAGAGCAAGACAAGAGCAAGAGCAAGAGCAAGACAAGAGCAAGAGCAAGAGCAATAACAAGAGCAAGACTAGAGCAAGATAAGAGCAAGAATAAGAAGAACAAGAACAAGAAGTATCAGTAGAATAAGCAGAAGTAAAAAAGAGAAGGAGAAAGAACGAGAGCAAGAGAAAGACAAGAGTAGGAACAAGAAGTAGTAGTAGAAAAAGAATCAAAAGTAAAAAAATAGATGAAGAAGAAAAAGAAAAAAATTAGCATTGAGGACAATGCTTTTGTAAAGAGGAGGGAAATGTTATGCCCTTACCCCTATAGTGTGTATTAGGTTATGAGTAGTCGGCTTGTGGCTACCTCAACTCTTAATTAAGTCATATTATCATTATTTTATTGTTATTTAGTTATTTAGGTCAGCCTAGGGATTATATAGGGTTATCTAAGTTGTCCTAGGTGATATCCTAGGCATAAATTGGTATATACAGGAGGTTGTGAGTCTTATTTCATCATCATGTTGAGTATTGAGTTCTTATTGAAGACTATTGGAGGTATCCCCCTCGAAGTGGATTAGGAGGTTGCCCTCTCAAAGTGACATATTATTATCAAGTATTTTCAGCATATTTCACATTATATTATTCTTGTGCAAGTTGTTTCATTATAATTATCTCATCTAGGTTAAGTTGTATCATGCTCTTATATCTATGGATTGGTTCTTGAATTACTCTTGTTCTCTTTTGACTCATACTACAATTGGATCAAACCATTTCCTGATTTATTTCTCTATTGAAAGGTTGGGTAGAAAGAAAAGGTTCCCCTTTAGAATCAAGAAGATGTGGCTTAGGCACTCAGATCTTAAGGGTAGAATAAAAGAGTGGTGTCAAATTAAAATTGAGGGATCTACTATGTTCAAGATGGGTAAGAAAATGTCTTACATAAAAACTAATGTGCAAAAATTGGAAAAAAGGATCTTTTAGTCAAATTTTAAAATTAAGGAAAGCATTGAGAATAGCTTGGATGTGGTCCAGAAGGAGATTCATGATAAAGGCATGGATTATTTGCTTCAAATGTGGGAAAATGACCTTTTATCTCATCTTCATGATATTATAGTCAAAGATATATATTGTTGGAAACAAAGATCTAGAGTGGTTTGGCTCAAAAGTAGCAACCATAATTCCAAGTTTCCACCTTTCTTTTCTTAACTATTGGGAAACTAATATAATTAAATTTATTTAGACCAATGAATCTACTTTTGAGGAGGAAGGGTAAATCCATCAAGTTGCAACAAAGTTTTTCTATAATCTCCTTTCTAATGATTCTAAACATGACCAAGAGTGTGAAGATCATTTTTTGGAAGTTATTCCTAAAACTGTTTCTAAGGAAAGCAACAAAATGTTGATCATCATTCCTTCTAAGGAGGAGATAAGGTCAGTTGTCTTCTCTTTTGAAGGTAATAAATCACTTGAGTCGGATGAATTCCTTCTTTTCTTCTTTTAATATTTTGGGATATAGTGGCGAAGGATGTTGTGGATGCTACTAAGGAGATTTTTGGGAGTAGGAATTTATGTAAATAGTCTAATTCTACCTTTTTAGTCCTTATTCCAAAGAATCTTTGTGCTAAATCATTTGTGGACTTCACACCCATCAACCTGTGCAATTCTATCTATAAGGTATTTTCTAAGGTTTTGGCGGTGAGACTGCAAATTGTTGTTCCTAATATAATATCCATTCAACAAAGTGGTTTTGTTCCTGGAAGAAATATTTTGGATTCCATTATTTTAGTGCATGAAAACATTCTCTTTCTATTAATAAGAAGGCATGGCTTTTCCTCAAGCTTGATTCGTTGAAATCCTATGATCGGGTTGATTGGCTCTTCTTATCTAGAGTGTTGTCTAGTTTTAGATTTGGGAGAAAATCTATGGAACTCATTTTCCAACTCATATCCTCTCCTAAGTTTTATGTGATTATTAGTGGGTCCCCTTCAAGGTTCTTTAAAAAAATTAGAGGGGTTAGAAAAGGTGATTCGATTTCTTCATTTCTCTTTGTCATAATTGTAGAAGATTTGGGAAGATCTATTCAAGGAGTTGTTAATGTTGGATCTCTAAAGGGAATTTGCACTTCATCTAGAGGGCCTCCTTGTTCCAATCAAAAATTTGTTGGAGACACTATCATAATATGGGAAGTGTTAGTTTAGAGCAAAAAATATCATTTTAATCTTGATCCTATGCAACATACCCTTGATTTTGATTTTGCATAGCATATCCTTGATTTTGATTCTATGCAAGTTGAGTAGCTATTATCATGAAATAATTTCCACACCTCTCTCATAGTGATTGCACTACTCTATAAGAGTTGGTATCATGAGTTATGCATTAGCAAACTTCACACCAAATTTTCATATTCACTCCTTGTAACTTATGTAATAGTGTGCAAGATTATGTTGCATAATTTTCATGACATATAACACATTTCAAAATATGTAGGAGTTGGGAAAACAATACAATAATTTTTGCTTTGGCTCTCACCACTAGACAATTAGTTGTAGGATGTTTTTCACTTCTTAATCCTACACACTGAAGACTTCATGTGATTTGGTTTCTGGTTATTTGTTCCACCCACTTGACTATCTATTCTATTTGTGCTTCAAATTCAAGATTTATGTCATATGAAGGTTCACCAAGAATTTCTAAATAATCCATCAATTTTATGTAGGGGGTATGCATTGAACTATTTCCCTTTGAATGTGCACAATCAAACCTTTGATGTACCATTCCTTCTTGATGGCATCATCAATTTCTTGTGGACTATTTGAGCATAGATCCTTAAATCATTGTTCATACTTGCACACAAATTCTCTATGGATTTTCTTGATATCTCTCAATGCAACAATGCTTTTTTGTGAGAAATTTTTGGGCAATCAAATTCGACTAGAAAATTTTAGTTAGGATCATCCAAATTTGTTGTAGTCCTATGCTTAGAAAATATTGAACTTACCAATCTTGTGCTCTTTTGGTATGAGCAGATGCAAAGAGCCCGATCATCTAGACATTATCATTGACATCCTTCACCCTTCAAGCAATATTATAAGCTTTTCGATTCCTAGATGCATCTTCATCTCTTGTATAAGGCTTCATCGTAGTGTGTTTGTGCTCATAAATGACAATAGGATTTTGTAACATGTTATTAGTAATTTGGCTTCACTTGTAAAGTAGCATGAGACATATTTTTGAAATTGGTAGCAGTTTTCTAAAAATTATTATTATATTTTTTATCACTTGAATGTTTGGATACCTCTTCAGCTTGTCATTGTAACATATATGTTGCAAAATTGTGTGCTTCTTCACAATCATCAAGGGATTTTATTCTATGGTTTTGGTTTTTGCATAATAGTTCTCTCAAATAACTACTTGGTTTATCATCATTCGAGCACATATATTTATTTTAGCAATAGTAACTTATAGTACATACAATAGCATTCCATTCAACATTGTGTTGATCTTTTCATAGATACACTCAATCCATCCATGTTTGAATGACACCTTCATGTAATCTTCACTATCAAAACTTTCACATTTTCATCACCTCCTTTAATACACATCTTTCTAAGCCCCTCACCATTACTTCAACTAAATAACTTCTCACCTTCTCATATAATTTTTTCTTAACACGTATTATGTTCAAAATTACTACTCTAGTCATGATATTTGTGTGTTAATCCATGAATCAAGCTTAGACCACATGCTCTATACTACAGTAAAGAAATTACTTCATAAAATAAGCTTCTACATGATTTTATATCGCCTTTTCCCAAAGTGAAATTCCTCAAACAATTCACTATGTAAAGGAGTATAAAAATTACTTAAATCTTCTTCGACTAGTGAGTTGGTAAATACTACAAACTAAATAATTTGCAAAGGAATTATTTTCGTGAATATGTCCACTTTGTGCATAAACCATTGGCAAATCTCATGTGCATTATCTACCAAGACATTGTTGTGAATAGCATAGAGACTTGCATAAGGTTCTCGAAAATAAAAACCAAAATTTTAAACCATATTAACCCTCCCTATCATTATCCTACTAGGCTAACACATCATTGTAGCCTCTTCCCATTAACATATTCACTAGTTTCACCTAAAGTGCGAGAAGAGTTTTCCCTTCATTAAGAGCTCTTGTGTTGGACTACATATCTTAGAAAATAAGAGAAACTAGAATTGCACAAAGTTACATCTAATCTAATTTATAAAATTTAAAATGACACAATAATGAATATCTATAAGAGAAAATCCCTCCCAATAATCCATCAATTATTCTATCCAACAACATACAAATACTCAAACATAAGCCAAACTAGAGTAAACTAGTCATGACCAACAACTTAACTATTTATCCCATTTATTCCTTCTTATTGTACTCCTCTCTATATGTATTATAATTAGAGTGTTGTATTAAAAGGAAATTCAATGCACATTTTTCACTTGCGCTTGATTGCAGATGTCTTGTTGGCACCTAAAATATAATTATCACTTACAACATTCAAATAAATGGGAAAATAATTCTTGTTTCTTTGCCTAAATATTTCAAATGATTATAAATGCATCAAAACTAGGGAGTGACATTATTTGGCACCGACAATAGTTCTAAAATTTTAGTGTGTATCTAACCATGTGATTCTTAGGATTTTAATACTTGCAATAAAGTTTTGCCTATGTTTGCAACCTATAATGATAAGAGTTGGTGATGTTGAAGAACACCATTAGAACTTGCCATGGCAACTAGAAATCCTTACAAATTCCTCAATTATAGTCAAGCCCTATTGATCAATTCAAAAAAAATTGATAAGTTAGAAGACAAGCAACAAATGCAATTGATAATGACGTGGCTATGATAATTTTAAATGCTTGAAACTTGAACAAAGTGTAATGGATAGTAAGACATAGTGGAAGAACTAGGGTTCTAAAATTTCTTGATAAATGGATTGATGCATTTGAAATAACTATGTTGAATAGTGTTAGGACAAGGGTATGAATGATTTCAAATGATAAGAGGTGATCTTGGATGATAAGTGATAGTTGAAAATTACCTAAGGGTTAGGGTGATTTTTTATACATATTTCCTAGGCATACAATTTGAATCTTCTTGCATGAAAATTGATGCATAATGACTAGTTAGAATTAAGTTGGTTTGGGCTTGACAATAAGTTTGGAATTTGAAAATGGGTCAATTTTGCACTTTTTTTTACATATTGAATAAAGCTCATTACAATAAAAAGAATAGCTTTCCACAAAGGAGCTACACATGGAAAGAGACAACCACAACAACAAAACAATAATCAACCCAAGGGCAACAACACAACATCAATACAATGATCAGCCCCAAGGGCAACAACACAACAACAATATAATGATTATCCCCAAAGGCAAATAAATAACAACAATACTAAGAACAACCCCAAAGGCATAGTACTCAACAACTAATATAATGATCAACCCCAAAGGAGATAAGCACATCTAAAGAAAAAACATCAAAGTCATGAAGTAAAATATTTAGTAGCAGTTCCCTATAAAGATACACATGACCCAACTAGAACCTAACCAATGTCCAACAAACCAAACTTGGAGTAACCACAAGTAGTATTACTAGGTCAATTTTGCACTTACAATTTTCAACCTAATAAAGGAATTGAAAATATGTAATCCAAGAATAATATAAGAAGATAAAGATAAGGATAATGATGGATGGGACCCTCCTATGTGTTGAGAGTGTGTGTCTCAAACTCACCGGTGAAACCTTGGTTTTGTTGCTTAGACCTATGAAAGTGATGGATCCTGCTTGTACTGCTATATTGTTGGAAAGTGTGCCTCGACTTGTCGGCTTGTATCTCTATTCAAGTCTTCATTTTCGGAAAATTGTTGAAGTTCCTAAGTTAGTAACTTTGTCGCGGAGTTTGGAAGTTTCGTAACTTCTCGACTGACCGATCTCCTTCGTCGTCACAACATCGGTGTTTTTGGTAACTTCGTAACTTGTTTGCAGTGGTTATGAAGTTTGAGTTTTCTCCGACTAGGCGACAGTGGTCGTAAGGATTGGTAAATTCATAACTTGTATGCGGTGGCTATGAAGTTATCATTTTGAGCGACGCGTCGATGGGTGTTCACTTTGGTGGGGCCATGTCAATGATTGGTTTGACCGCAGGTGTACAAGTGAGTTGGTAATCAAAAGGGCTAACTCGTGGATACCTAAAATTCTTTGGGGTTTTCTTTATAAACTAATGACTGTTAATATTATGCGCTAATGTGGAATAATGTCAACGGTTGAGCTTATTGGCGGTTGAGCGAACCGAATTAGTTTGGACAATTATTTCCTGGAAATCGAAGGGTTGAAGTGAATATAGCAAGAAGAACAAAAAAACGATTGGGGTGGTGTGAACCTGATAGCAGAGAGACAGAGAGTGAACAAGGTGAAGGCTTGGTTGGTCGTAAGGTTGGCTGGTAAGACCAAGAGGATGGTGAACTCAAATGAATCTGCACTATGTGTTTGAGCACATTGTAACAGTGCGGAGGTTCTAAACAATGTTGTTGCATGTATTCTTCATAATGAACAAGATGTAAACTCCTGAAGAGCATAGCTTTGAGATTGTATTGTAACTGTTGTTGTTGCTAATTAATACAATTGAGCTGAGTGTTTTAGAGGGTGGGGTTTTTTACCCGAAAGGGTTTTCCCCACGTAAATCTTTGTTCTAATCTTTTGTTCCATCTTTCATGTTTATTGATTATGTTTGTAGAATTTGTTAATGCTTGTTGTTGAATTTACATGTGCTTCTCTCAAAAGGGTTAATGTGGGAAATGCATTGTGTTTGATTTCACTTTGTGGCACAGTTGTGGGTGTCTTTGAGGCAATTTAACAAAATTAAAAGTTACCGAAGGCATTCTTGTTCTTGGATATTTCTCCGAGATGACCCCATATTTCCCAACAAGTGGTATCAGATCTATGTGACTGTAGGAAGAATGGATTCTAGGACTCGCTGACACCTACAAGTGGTATTAGAGTCTTCTTCTGGTTGTCGGTTATGGGTATTTCTCCTGTGAAGATTTCTTAGTCTGTTAGGCTTGAGGAAATCTAGAGGAATCGGCTGATGGATTGATCCTTTGATGAGTGGAAGTCTTGTGGTATTCAGAGACAACATGCAGCTTGAAGGATGGTGAAGATGGAGAAATTAGAGTTGATCATATTGTAATGATGTGGTTTGAGGCTCCTGGTTGGCAACGAATGATCCTGATGCAAGGGGTGTGAGTTTATGCTTATGGTTGTGTTGTAGTAGAGCGTGGTTCATACTGGGTGTCTATGTGAGGGGCTCCTTGATGGTATGGAAATGCTTGGGTTTTTTTTCAGCCATGGAGTATTGTGCTTGTGTTGGGTGCTTTGACTTAGCATTGAAGGCGTTCTCTATTACCCTGATTGCATAAAGGCTATGAAGTTGATCTCTAGGTGGTCTGAAAACTTCTAAATAGCCTGGTTCTCTTGTATGCATGTGCATGTTGGTGGTTATGGAATTGGTCTGGGATAGGCCTGGAGTTCTTGTACTATTTGTTCCTTTTAAGGATGCCTTGTACTTGCATGGTGTTGTACCCAAACCAATTTTTTTGCTTCACTAAGGCATTTTGCTTAATTGAGTCTTAATCTTGTTAAAGTGATGTTAGAAGGTCATTTTTGGGCTTTTCAAATATGGAGCTTGTGTGAGTTTCATGTCAGTCTGTTACTGAGGAATTTTAAGAAAAGGGAAAATCTGAAGGAAGATCGTCAAATTTTTCTCTCTGGAGAGGAGAGCACATTTTCAAAAAGGTGCCCTATCTTTTAGGGGCTCAGATCCTGTTTTAGGGTTTGTCACCTCCAGCAGACATTTGTCCGGCATCACGTCAACTTCACAACGAGCTATCAAGCCTGTCAAATGGACCTATTTTGTTAGAGTTACGGAAGATATAGCGAAAAATGAGAGAAACGACAAAATGACTTAACACTGGAGAAAAGAGCAGCTTTTTTAAAAAGGCGCCCATCTTTTTGAGGTGTCAAATGAAGGTTTTTGACTAAATTCCACCTGAGATGTTTGTCTCACATTTGCTTAGGCTTCGCAATGCATCTTTCAGTGGGTGAATTTGAGTTGTTGGATTACCTAAGCCAAAGGTCAAACATGGGATTAAATCTTGGTCAAAATATTAAAGAAAAAGCAAAAGAGCACATTTTCATAAAGGCGCCTGAGCTTTTGAAGCCTTTAATGCCTTCTTTTTGGTAATCTCAGATATTCAGCTTGTCCGTGTTAGGTCCAGCTTTTCGTTGCTTGTCTCTGTCAGATCAGAAGATGACCTGTCAGCCTGCAATCGGAGTTTTAGTGTTATTTTGGTCAGTTCTAGAAATGAATATCTTGAGGAAAAAGAGCATCTTTTCAAAAAGGCGCCCTTGTTTTTCACTCCTCAAATGATGTTTTCTGAAGAAATGTTCCTTTGCAGCTATCGTGTGGAATGAACTCAGCTCCACAGTGAGCCAGTGATCCAGTCCTGAAACTTTGTCAGTCAGAAGTTATGGAGGATTTGTTTTTCCCTTCGTACGAGATGAAGATGGAGAAAATTTGACTAAGTCTGAGGAAAAAAGCAGCTTTTGAAAAGGGTGCTTGGATTTTTGAGCCTTCAGATCTTAGTTTTATGGCTTGCAGTCTCAAGGAATCTTTTCATCAGTTTTTGTCCTGCTCTGCAATGCACCTGTCAGCCAGTCAATCAGTGAGGTTAGTCAGCCAGCATCAAGGATTGAACAGAGGTTTTGGAAGAGGTTCAAATTTCAGTTTTCATGAAAAATGGCTAAGTTTGGAGAAAAACGCCAAAAGTCAAGTTGGGTTTTCAAACTTAAAATCATATGTGCGCCTAAAAGAGGAATTTTGAATATTGTTAAATATTTGAATTTTGACTTTCAGTTGAAGAGAACGATTTCTGGGTTGTCATCTCCAGTTAACATTTTGGCATGTTGAGTGCTTTGTCAATTCTGCATGTTCAGTTAACTAATTTGCATGTTCAGTTAACTAACTTTGCATTTTGAGTTACTGTTTTGCATGTCCACTTAACTGAAGTGTATGTCAAAAGGTCAACTTGAGCTTAATGCATGGCCCATATTTGAGTTTTGTGAAGATTTTGTGAAGTTGGCGCTTCATTATGGATTTTAACTTTAGTTTCTAAAGTGGACGCCTTAGTTAGGATTTCTAACTAGAGATTTAAAGCATGGATTTTGAGTTCTCAAGTGTGGCGACTTCAAAATGGATTTGTCAATTGGGGTTTGATTTGCATGATGCTTTAAATGGATTTTGCAAACTGAAGTCTTAATATGGCGACTTTTAGTCTTAAAGCATGGTGCTTTATTTAGAGCATTTTAGTCTTCAGTTAACTGAATTGAGAGCCAATCATTGGCTAGGTGTGGATTTTTGAGGTCCAATCACAATTCAAGCGCCATTTTTAAATTTGCATGCATTTGTTACGAATTTTAGTCATGAAAGTCTATTTATTCAGACTTAGGCATCCATTATTCTTCATCCCAAGCTTAGAGAAATACATTCTTCTTGAGAAAATAGTGATTTGAAGGTGCTACAGGTGTCAGATTTCAGCGTTCTTCGTAGCAACGGATTCAGTTTGTCCAAAAGAAGAATATTTCAGACTTTGTTTTCAATTTGCATGCAAGTTTCATCGAGTTCAAAACAGAGATAGGCGAATTCTACAAAAGCAGAGCAAATAAAACCTTCTTTCTTCTGTCTTATTTCTTCTATTTCTCATCTTAGGTACCTTCTACGCATGTCAAAGAAATTCAACATATTTTCAGAATTTGATCATCTGGGTTCGCATACTTCAGCATTTGCAACAAAACCCATGTCTTAGATTTTTTTGAGAAAATTGCCCCGTAGCCTTCATTCTAAAGCTCTATGCTTTTTTTCGAAAATCTCTTTGCATGTGGGTCCGAAACACATTTTTTTAAGAATCGAGCTATCTAGGCTATCTTAGAATTTGATTCTACACAAAACCCATGTTTCAAAAAAATTTCCCGCCATAGGCTATTTTTAGCCTTGTTCAGAGATTTTCAGTCTTTCCAGAAAGTTGTTTGAGTATATTCTACTTTACAGTAAAAAGTCTTCATTTTCAAAATGCAGTCCAATCTCATTGATTATAGGACCAAATCAGTTCTTATACATGATTTTTTCAAAACTTCAGACACAGACTTAAGTCATGTTTATCCAGTGGTTAATCTGAGCAGCTTAGAGGGTGTTAGCAACAATTCATTGAGAAATCTTGAACGTTCCAGGTTGCTGGCAGCGGCATCAATTCCCGTCACCACTTTTGATCTCGAGTTCGTGCTTGCTTGCATCAATCATTATGACTCATCTTCACGACAAATTAGATCAGCTAATGGGAGGGTTATCTGTAGTCTTAAGCCAAAGGATGTAGAGAAATGCTTTGTTATTCCTCCTCGTTCAGATAATTTCACTGTGGTTATTGAGGCCTGTGACAAGATATGGGATGGAGATCAAGAACGTTCATAGAGAAAGGTGGCTCAGAGATGGTTGAAAGTTCAAAAGACTAACATGCCTAAAAAGGTTGGTCGTGGTGAATTTAAAGACGAGGTTGTTGTTTTGATAACTTTGCTTAATTGAGTTACAGGTCAAGAAGATGCTAACACTTTCCGACCATGGATGTTTTACATCATTTCCAGAATCCTTGATGGCACAGAACATTTTGACTGGGCTATGTTGATTAGTGATTTCCTACATCAACAGATTACTGATTTTCTCAGGTTTCATGAGTTTCATATGGTGTCTTACTTGGTCTACTTAGTTGCATTTCAAGGCAGCTATAGACACCTAAAAACTAACGGGACTCTTGGTGTGCAGCGTGTTTATGAGTACTATTCTTAGTTAGAGTTTTCTAAATCTGAACAAGATTTCTGAGCAGTGAATGATCACTTTTCCATGAGGATAGTCAGAGATCTTGACAACGAAATGCACATCTGTATTTCTACCGAAGCAAAATCAGCAATGGAGACTTGGGTAGATTGGTTTATCCAATTCCCTACTTTCACATACATCCGGGTTTATGGAAATGTTGGAGAGCCTTTGATGTTACCGAGGTATCCTTCAGACAAGATCATCTTCATAGAGTTTCTCAGACAGATGCAGCATGTTCATTCCTTTCTTCGCAGTCGTCATAAGTCTGCAGCTACTTTTCCGTTTGGATTGGGAATTTTTGCATGCAGAACTGCATCAGATGCTAAGCATATGTCAACTGAGATGGAGAGATTCAAACTTAAAATTCATACTGAGAGGCGTTCCTATTATCCTTTGGGTCATCATGCAGCCAAGTTAGAGCGAGGGATTGCACATAAGCCAGCACTTGAAGATTTTTGGGCTAATTGTGAAGATGAATTCGAGGTTCGTCATCGTCACTATTGTAGACTCACTATCACTCAGCTCTCTGATTACCTATTAGAAGATGTTGATGGTTTATCAGATGATGATGGAGAGGTTCTTCTCAATTCATATGTCAAGGATCAAATTGCTCGGCAGCCACTTCGCTCACCAAATTGGTATGCTAAGGAGAATACTTCTATTGAGGATGTGTTTAGATCGTTTATCAAGACCAGCAAGCAGTTCTTAGAGAGCAAACAAAGGCGAAAGTTAGTTCCTGTTATAGAGCCGCCAGTGAATTTTTCTTCATTACCTTCTACTTCGAGGTCAAGGCCTCGGGTCAAGGCTATAGTAACGCCACCTAAAGGAGTTAGACTCAACAGAAACACAGGAAAGAGTACTACTGGTAAAAGGAAGCAGAAACAAGTCGAGAATGCACCTAAGATCCCAGTGGAGATAGTCATTCAGGCTGAGCCTCATGTTTCATCTCCTAGTTCGTCACATGTGCAGCCTATTGATATAGATTTAAAGCTTGAGATACTAGTTCGAGTAGGATCAGAGACAACGGAACCACCACAGGTTGATACATCAGGGACTCTCTCCTCGAATTGATAATATTGTTTAGTCTTGTTGGCTCGAGAGAAGTTTGGGGAGACAAAGGCGAGAACCTTCGTACAACCTTGATTTATCTGAGTTCAATGAACCTTATCAGAGAAGGTCGAACAAGAAAATCAAGAAGCGGGTGCATATCGAGAAGACTCCAGAGTCAGAGATTGTTATAGAGGTTGCTACTCCTCTAGAGGCTAAGAGCCTAGATGAAGTTGAAGTCGGTGACTTTACTTTCACCAAGGCTAATCTTGGCAGGACCACTCGAGAGACAGAAGTGAGCCTTCTTAAGATTGTCACCAATAATCTTGAAGAATGCATCACAAAGGATGGAGAAGATAAGGCTCTGCTTAAGGCTGAGAACAGTCAACTTCGTCAATATATCTCTGATCTTGTCCACGAAAATTCGAGTAGAGCGCCTGTGCTTCCACAGAATACACCTGCAGAACAACGAAAGTTGGATCAGTTAGTCAATCATGACAGACTTTTGGATAACTAGATTGAAGGATTAATTGCTACAGGTCGGCGTCTTCTTATGGATTTGTATCAATTGAGGAGTGATGCACATAAACTTCGTCAAGGCATTCAACTGCTCGAAATTTCAGTTGCAGAGAGTTTGGCCAAGGATCGAGTTCTTGTATCTCAGTTGTATGTTGCATATGATGCCTTGGAGATTGATGAAGATAGAGATAAGGTCTTCACTTGGAAGGAGCAGCACCTTTTCAAAATGGAGATATGTGAAAAGATCTCTACCAAGTTGTTTTCACTGAAAGATAATGTTGTCGGAGCTCTTGCACTTGTCAGTGGTTTTGTTGTTCAGATTCTGTGTCATTAGCTTCTTGAAGATGGCACGTATATTGCACTGAATGAAGTACAAGTTGAGTTTGAGAGGCTGATTCATGATAACCTTGAAGGAGATCCTGTGGCAGCTAAGTTGGAAAACATTTCAATTATTTCAGCTAGTTTCAAGAAGGCAGCTGAAGATGTCAGGGAATGCATGCATACAATCAAGGACAGTGACAGAGAATTGAAGAAACAGATTGTTGTTTTGGACAGTGTTAAATTTCCAGAAGATAGTGTGATTGATGAATTCTTGGTCGAGGTGTTAGACCGAGATGACGTGGAGTGATCTGCCAGTTGGAACCTGCAGTTAATTTCGAGGATAGAATCAAGAGCAGCAGTTAACTCAACTTTCAGTCTTGAGTTCACTTGCTGACTTCATACATGCATATCTCTTCCTTGGAGTTATCTTCACAGGAGTTAGGATTAGGGTTTTTAGTTAACTGAGGGTAGTGTTCCAGCTAACTTTGCTTTCAATAAGGATGTGCATGCTTGCACATTTTCCATTTAGGTTAGATGTTTCGGTTAACTGATGGTAGCTGTCCAGTCAACTGTATAGTTTACTTTATTAGGGTTTAGTAATAAATCTTGCATGCATTGCAAGACTGTAGTTGACTCAAGGTGATTTTAGGGTTCCCTACACCTTTTGATGTCTATAAATAAGAGCTTTTGCTCATTTGTATATAAATTTTGCACAAGAGAGGAATATATGTTGTGCCTACCTTGCCTTCAATATTACTCATTTTGTATTTGTTCATGCGTATTTACTGTTATGATGAATTGTTATGCCACTTGGGTTTCATGCAATTATGATGGTGAATTATTTTCTTAGTTAGATCAATTATGTTTTGTGTTCAATAAACTTGTTCAGATTGAGCTGATAGATGTGCCACCTTGCCTTCAAGTTGAGATTATGTTCTTGTTTATCGTATGGTGTTTTGTGAATAATAAACTTGTTTAGATTGAGCTGATAGATGTGCCACCTTGCCTTCAAGTTGAGAATCTATACTTGTTTATCGTCAGATAGTCATCCTTGCTCCATTTCCTCATGCTCTGTTTTCTTGAGGAAATTGGATAGATTTTAAGTAATTAGCCTAGTTGTAGTTAGTAATCTGCGAAACCAAAAAATACTTAGTTGCAACGTATAGAGTTTTTGAGAAAGCCTTGTACCTCTTACAGCTGAGACAAAAAGACAGTATATAGTTTAGTTTATTTCCCTTTTCAAGTACTTTTGTCAAGCACAACGAGGGAGCTTCCCCTCCTAATTTGAAGAGCACTCATTATGTAGTGTGCATAGCTGTCTGTACCAACTCATACTCCAGAGGTGTTAGTTGTTACGCCAACACATGGCTCAGTTTTTGTTCTTTGGCTTTGAGGGTTTTATAGATTTTTGTTTAAAGAATCTATGGTTATGCATATTCATGTTATTCCATTGTTCTGGTTAACTGTGATGGTTGTGTTCAGACTCTTGAATCATCCAGATGTGCAATGGATATGGGTGTGCGTGGGTGTTTTATAAACACAGTGGTTTTGCAGGTTTTACACGGTCAAGCAAAACTTGTGGTTATGTGGAGTTGTTGTTAAACTATTGTCTAGACCTTGGCTTTTGGGGCATTGCTGGATGAGATAGTTGCAGTTTTGCATGCATGCTTTGTGCATGGTTTGAGGAAGTGAGATGCTTTCTCTGCATGGGAGTGTTGGTAAGTGATTTTTCACTCAACATTCTTATGGTGGTGCTTGTGGTTTCCTAGACTATGGTGCTTGAGTTGTGGACATGATTGGCAAATCAGATTTGGCTTGATCTGGTGTTTGAGTCATGTTGTCTACATGGTGTTCTCTTTGAGATCTCAGTTTTGCATCTTCCATTGCGATGATGGGTTTGCATGCTTCATTGATTGAATCTACGGGTTGAGCAAAGTTGTGGGTTGTCTTTACCTACATTTTTGTTGTGGGACAACTTGTATGTGGACTGTTTATATCCACGAGGTTGATGCAGTGTTTGTGCAGACTTGTTAACTAGCCTTGTCTATGGTCACTTGTGCATTGGTGTGATTGCTTTGAGATGAGAGGATGGATGGCGTTGAGTACCTGAATAGTCGATTATGGGAACTTGTACCATGTGTATCACGATGTCATGGAGAGCTAGATACACGTTTTAGTGTAAGCTTTTGACAGTGATGGTGTGGTCTGCTTGGTTTTGGAGATCTTGGTGTTGCTCAACTTTGTTGTCAGATGGACATGTTGTTGTTGTAGACCTGAAGGATTTTTAGTTTAGCAGATGATTGGTCATGATGCTTGGAAAGCTTGGATGTCATGTTTTAGTGGGAGCTTTAGCAGTGACTGTGGGTTTCATCACTCGGTGATGGATGGTCTTCTTTAGTGTTGCAGATGTTACTAGGAGGAGCTCTTAGATCCTGTTGCTACAGAAGGGTTCTTTCGCATTTGCATGGACACTATTTGAGGATGTGCAACATCTTGAAACCATGGAGGATGTTTGGAGTCTTTGGCAGAGGTGTTGGTGGTGCTTGACAGGTGATATTGGTTTTGAGTTTGTTTGCTTTATGCCATGGTATACTCTTGCTTATGTACTGGAGTTTTGACATTGTGCATTGTACTTGAGACCATGGTGAAGTCACTTGGAGCAAGGTATCTCCTAAGGGGGGTGTGTAGATCATGGTGTCATGATAAGTTCTTGATTCAGATGATTGGAGCTTTGACAATGGTTTGGTAATTCTTTGTGTATTGGGTGCTCTGATTATTTGCTTGATACTTCATGATATTGCAATAATGCAAATTGGGGTTTAGCATGAGATGATCGGTTTCCAGTACTCATGGATACATGGAGAATAAGGTGAGGTTGTATTTTTCTTGAGAGAAGAGAACTGTTGATGGACACTTTTGATGTCAGCAAAAATTCCGAGAAGCCTACACCTTGGTTGGACGTGAGTTCAACAGAGACCAATGAGGAGATTGCTCTTGGAGAAGTCATGATGATTTGGTTATCCTGGAGGAGCATTCTCTTTCCCCACTCTTGGTCTACTCAGCAGAGAATTCTAATCTAAGAGGTATTTTCCCATTGTATCTTTCAGATGTGTTTTATGCTTTCTTTCATGATATGGATCTTGAATTGTTGTTTAGATGGTTCTGGAGGGTTCATTGTGAGAGATGGATAGCATGTTTATATTTTTTTCATCTATGATGGTCATAGGGGATGGTAGTGGGCAGATTTCTTGATATTGGAAATGAAATAGTTTGATCTTCTTTGAGAGGCTTACATCCATGTTGATTCCATGTTATATGTGTTATGTTTGATCTTGGAGATTGAATGGTTGGGTGTTGTTATGCTTTTCTCTTTGGGGTTTTTGAAGGAGATCATACTTGACACAGCTGGCTTTTAGAGGTGTATGTAGGAGGATGTTCTACAAGTATATGATGTGCAGAGTTTCTCTCTTTGGTCTTGGTTGTCTTCATGGATGTCTGGTTTCACATTACATTGGTTTGAGGTTTGGTCAGAGCTGTAGTGATCACTAGCTTGTGGTCATGTGTTTTCACTCATGTTCTTGGGTGATGACATGGAGGTTCTTAATCTTTTTCCTTTGTTGGGTGTTGAAGAACGTGGAAGAGCTCTGGAAGATTGTTGAGAGAAATGATTCTTGTAGTAGTTGGTTGCAAGTTGTGCATATCATTGTGGATAATTCCTTGGTACTACATGGTTACATTTTCTATGTGTTATTATTGGTAGACCTGTTATGTCTTTGATCCTTCAGATTTGGCATTACCCATGCAATGGGAGTACCTGGATGCATTTGGTCTTTTTCGACTTGTCTATGCATGGTGCTTGTATCTACGGTTGATGGGTTGGTTGTGTTGCTGACATAAGTCTACTACTGAGGATACCTTGAAGGTATGCAAGATTGGATGGAATAGCATGAGTTGTGGGTGCTATTTTCAGTCGTGTGGGTTAATCAGTTGGATGGGAGCAATCAGTTCTCTAGTTGCTATTCTAGCTGATGTTATATCTTGTTTCTGGAGAATGACCTCACGTTTGTGTTATGTTTGAGGCTTTGAAGTTGATATTGCTTCTATATAGTGTGTGAGCATAGTGAAGTGGTGGCAACATGTTATAGTCTTTGCTATTAGTTGGATTTGGTATTTGTGTTCTGTAGACTGGTGCATATATGCCTTGGCTCGTTTCTTGTCATGTAGTGGATGGATGAAACCATTGCCTGAGTTGGTGGACATCTTGGATGTTGGTGCAGGTGTCTTGGCTAGAGCATGAGAGCATTGTTTGAGATTCTTATTATTGCATGAATGGCTATGGTACAGTGGTTCTGAAGGTTGGAAAGGGGTTTAGTGAGTTCTTCATTAAGTGGGAGATTGTTGAAAATGTGTGTCTCAAACTCACTGGTGAAACCCTGGTTTTGTTGCTTAGACCTCTGAAAGTGATGGATCATGCTTGTACCGCTGTACTGTTGGAAATTGTGCCTCAACTTGTTGGCTTGTATCTCTATTCAAGTCTTCATTGTCGGCAAATCGTTGAAGTTCCTAAGTTTGTAACTTTGTCGCAAAGTTTGGAAGTTTTGTAACTTCCCGATTGACCGATCTCCTCCGTGGTCGCGGCATTGGTGTTTTCGATAACTTCGTAACTTGTTTGTGGTGGTTATGAAGTTTGAGTTTTCTCTGCCTAGGCGACAGTGATCACGAGGATTGGTAACTTCGTAACTTGTTTGCAATGGTTATGAAGTTTGAGTTTTCTCTGACTAGGCAACAGTGGTCGAGGGGATTGATAAATCTGTAACTTGTATACAGTGGTTATGAAGTTATCATTTTGAGCGGCACACCGATGGGTGTTCACTTTGGTGGGGCCATGTCGATGATTGGTTTGACCGCAGGTGTATGAGTGAGTTGGTAATCAAAAGGGCTAACTCGTGGATACCTAAAAGTCTTCGGGATTTTGTTTATAAACTAATGACTATTAATATTCCATGCCAATGTGGAATAATGTCGATGGTTGAGCGAACTGAATCGGTTTGGATAGTTGCTTCCTGGAAATCAAAGGGTTGAAGTGAATATAGCAAGAAGAACGGCAGAACGATTGGGGTGGTGTGAACCTGATAGTAGAGAGACAGAGAGTGAACAAGGTGAAGGCCTGGCTGGTAAGGCCAAGAGGATGGTGAACTCAAATGAATCTGCACTGTGTTTGAGGATATTGTAATAGTGTGAAGGTTCTGAACAATGTTGTTTCCTGTATTCTTCAGAATGAACAAGATGCAAACTCCTAAAGAGCATAGCTCTGAGATTGTATTGTAACTATTGTTGTTACTAATTAATACAATTGAGATGAGTGTTTTGGAGGGTGGGGTTTTTTACCCAAAAGGGTTTTCCCCACGTAAATTTGTGTTCTAATCTTATGTTCCATCTTTCATGTTTATTGGTTATGTTTGTAGAATCTGTTAATGCTTGTTGTTGAATTTACATGTGCTTCTCTCAGAAGGGTTAATGTGGGAAATGCACTGTGTCTGATTCCGCTTTGTGGCACAGTTGTGGGTGTCTTTGAGGCAATTTAATGAAATTAAAAGTTACCGAAGGCACTCCTGTTCTTGGATGTTTCTTCAAGATGACCCCATATTTCCCAACAAGTGGTATTAGAGCTATGTGACTGTAGGAAGAATGGAGTCTAGGACTCGCTGATACCTGCAAGTGGTATTAGAGTCTTCTTTTGGTTGTTGGTTCTGGGTATTTCTCCTATGAATATTTCTTAGTCTGTCAAGCTTGAGGAAATCTGGAGGAATCGGCTAATGTATTGATCCTTTGATGAGTGGAAGTCTAGTGGTATTCAGAGACAACACGCAGCTTGAAGGATGGTGAAGATGGAGAAATTAGAGTTGATCGTATTGTAATGATGTGGTTTGAGGCTCCTGGTTGGCAACGAATGATCCTGATGCAAGGGGTGTGAGTTTATGCTTATGGTTGTGTTGTAGCAAAGCATGGTTCATACTGGGTGTCTGTGTGAGGGGCTCCCTGATGGTATGGAAATGCTTGGGTTGCTTTTTATTGTATTGTAGGGTGGGGTTTTTTTTTATTGTATTGTAGGATGGAAATAGCTTTGAGATTGTATTGTAACTGTTGTTGTTGATTAATACAATTCAGCTGAGTGTTTTGGAGGGTGGGGTTTTTTACCCAAAAGGGTTTTCCCCACATAAATTTGTGTTCTAATCTTCTTTTCCATCTTTCATGTTTATTAGTTTTGTTTGTAGAATCTATTAATGCTTGTTGTTGAATTTACATGTGCTTCTCTCAGAAGGGTTAATGTGGGAAATGCATTGTGTCTGATTCCGCTTTGTGGCACAGTTGTGGGTGTCTTTGAGGCAATTTAACAAAATTAAAAGTTACCAAAGGCACTCCTGTTCTTGGATGTTTCTCCGAGATGACCCCATATTTCCCAACACTATGGACATTTCAGACCTTGCTGATGTATGGACAAGTTGGATGACTAGGATCCTCCTCTTCCCTATTCTACTATTGCTCTTGTCACCTAGTGGTCTTTTTATGTTTTTATGCTCCAAACTTTAGCCCCCATATGAACTTTAGGTTTGTTACTTTTTCCCACCCACTTTTTCTTGGAAAACATGTGTAACTTTTTTTTTTTCTCATATGGGGGAATTAGGGTCCTATCGACTTGGATCAGCTTGATTTGAACACCATTCTCATGAACACAACGATCAATAGGACAAGCCCCTATAACCAATAGATCAACATTAAGACACCCCTAGAATTAATGAGAGACAATATGTAACATTATTTTATAAATGATTATACAAACACGTATTCATTAAAAATATATAAATAAAATTAAAGACTAGCAAAAATATCTATATGCTTTTGACAAGCCATTAGACTTGTGTTCAAAGATTATTTGATTTGGGATTTATTGTCTTAAATGTTTTGATCTCAATTTCACTTTGGATTGCAACATTTTTTGTTTTGTTTTGTTATGTTTTACGGGCAAGCGGCAGCTTTTAATTGGATATAAATATGCCTGAGGATATCTCAGATTAAGACGAGATAAAACTTGATGTATAACCAGGATATTAGGAATTATTGAACGGCCAGAAAAATAGTTCATAAAAAACTTCTCATGAAGTTACAGGCCACACAAACAATATAAGCCTTGTTGGACACCTGATCCGGTGCATTTTCTCACAGAAAAGCTAATCTTACCCATTTTTAAAATTTTGCACTTCTAAGCATGACATTGTTGTTGCCTCCAACACCAAGCGTTGCACTGCACCAGGCTAGTCGTTGTAAATTCATAACACATTGCTCGTTACATGATGAAGATGTCTGCTCGACAATTCCCACAAGTGGCAAAGCAGTTCCACTTACAGGTTTTGATGGACAGAGAAGAAAACAGAGTTCATTGCGATGCCATAACAACAAGAATGATTTTAACAGTGTATTTGCAAAGGTGGATAAAGTAGAATCCATCGAAATGTGATTATTCGTTTACTTTAGTTAAACGTGCTCAGTATTGGAGGGGTTTGTGTCTGTCTATTAAATAATATTTAGCTTTTAAGTAATTATTTTCTCTATTTTCTGATAATGTTCTTGTTGCAGTGCATCAAATTGCAATGTTCTCTGTGATCAATTGTGTAATTTAATTGGGATGGGACATTTCCATCCTCTCTACTGGACTTTTCTTTCTCCTAATGATGTGTTCAGTAGAGAGATTAAAAACTGAATCCAATAAAATTAGGCTCGTGGACCTTTCCTGTCCACGAGTTCAGTAGAGAGGCTCAAGAAATAACCCAACAAATTAGGCCCAAAATGTCTGAATCCAATAAGACAACGCAATTGATCCCGGAAGAATATTGTAATTATTTTGTTGTTTGTATTTGAAGTTCTTTAAATATTCTGCATGGCTATGGTACTGTTAATAGCAATTACCTTTTACTGAAGATTTCATGTACTAGCTTAGGCTTGCAAAGTGTCTTTTTGTTGTTTTTAATATACTGGCAAAGTTTCAGAACCTACGAATTCCCATTAGCATGCTGGATAGTGATGACTAATTTGTGGTTCAAACTGTGGATTGTTCTTCTAAGGCAATTCCTCAAGCCATGATTATTTTCTTAAGGTTCTTAAATTGTCTTTTTGTTATTTTTTATACATTGGCAAAGTTTCAGAACCTACAAATTTCCATTAGCATGCTGGCTGGTGATGACTAATTTGTGGTTCAAATTGTGGATTGTGGATTCTTTGCTTGAGCTTCTAAAATTATCTTTTTGATATTTTTTATACATTGGCAAAGTTTCAGAAACTACGAATTCCCATTAGCGTGCTGGATAGTGATGACTAATTTGTGGTTCAAATTGTAGATTGTTCTTCTAAGGCAATTTCTCAAGATATGATTCTTTGCTTGAGGTTATTTTTCATGTACCAGAGGCCTCCATTAGCATGATGGGTGACCTAGAACTAGGCTACCTTTCATTCTTCTTCCAAAAGCCCTCTCTAAGTCAAACTTCTTTGTTTTAGGTTCCTAGCTGAACTATGATATAATATTATTTTTCATAGACCAGGTCAGATTCAATCCGAGAGCCACCCATTAGGATACACGGGGTTGCTCTACTATTGATCTATTTTAGCCCTTTATGAAATTGTTCTTACAACAACCCCTCTCAAGCCACAATTTTTTTGTTAGATTTCTAGTCTAGTTCTGATACCACATTATTTTCTATCCAAACGTAGAGCCTCCCGTTATCTAGGCTACCTTTCATTCTTCTTCCAAAAGCCCTCTCTAAGTCAAACTTCTTTGTTTGGGTTCCTAGCTGAACTATGATATAATATTATTTTTCATAGACCAGATCAGATTCAATCCGAGAGCCACCCAGTAGGATACACGGGGGTGCTCTACTATTGATCTATTTTAGCCCTTTATGAAATTGTTCTTACAACAACCCCTCTCAAGCCACAATTTTTTGTTAGATTTCTAGTCTGGTTCTGATACCACATATTATTTTCTATCCAAACCTAGAGTCTCCCATTATCTTCAAGCATTTCTTTGCTTTTAAAGTTCTCATTTCTACAGTTATATTATTGTTGATATCAATTTAGGATTTCAACTAGGTTATAACTGCAAATTCTTTGTTTGTTTGTTTTTTAAGTTTAAACTATTCTAATTTAAAAGCACTTTGTTTCCAATTCAATTAATGAGTTAGGTTATGGCTGCAAATTGTTTTCAAACCTGCCTTTAAAGAAGCATATGTACGCATTTACACAAGTCACTGACATCAGTTATTCTAGTATTACTGTAAGTATGTGGGTAATTATGACTAATGTCATTATATATTGGGCAGGTTAAAGGGAATTGTACAAATGATGAATTGAAAGAAGCCATGGAAATTCTGTCTGTTATGGATCAGCAGGAAATCCCAGTACACTCAGATGTCTATGCTTCACTTCTAGAAGCTTGTGCAAAACACAAAGCTTTGGCATTGGGAAAGCAAGTCCATAAACACATGCTCAGCAACAAAATCAAGCAAACTCCATCTTTATGGTCCAAGCTTGTAAACATGTATGCGCAGTGTGGAAGTATTGAAAATGCACGCCTGGTTTTTGAGGCAATGGGAAAGAATCAAACTGTTTTTTCATGGAATGCAATGATTGCAGGGTATGCAAGAGAGGGGATGTGCAGGGAGGCCTTAGCACTGTATTGCAGAATGAAAAGGGATGGATTTACACCTGATAAGTTTACATTTCCTCGGGTGCTTAAGGCTTGTGGGAGAGTAGGGGATCTGCAGGAGGGCAAGAAGATCTATGATGATGTTGTGAAAAGAGGGCTTGAATCTGATATTTTTATTGTGAATGCACTCATGGACATGTATGCAAAATGTGGGTGTATTGAGATTGCTCGAGAACTATTTGACAAAATGGTTCACAGAGATCTTGTTTCATGGAATACCATAATTTCAGGTACATAATTGATGTCAAATGTTGTAGTGTAAATAATCCATAGTAATTGTTTGCCAATTTATCTGAATGAGATAACATCCATTTCATAATCTGATAGTTTATAGATTGCACAATAACTGTTTGATAAAAATGCCCATTTTAGTGTAGAGAATGCAGGAGAATTATTGTATGAAATTCCTTTTCCCCTCATGCTAAATGTTGGTAGTTTAGAGAATGCATGGTAATTGGTTAAAAATTCAAACATGCCAAAGGCTGAAGTATGGAAAGTACACGATAAGTGTCTGATAAAATGTCTCAGACAAATCACATCTATTGCCTAATCCGATAGTTTACAGACTGCACAAGAATTTTTTGGCAAAACGACTTAGCAAGGTCTTATTTTTGCTAAAAGTGATAATTTATACGCTGCAAATGAAACAAAATACCTTTATTAAATTTCCTGTCAAGCCAATTTCGGAAAAATGCAGAGGGGTCTAATGTCATGCCAAGTGTAATAGTTTAGGTCCTGAAATTTTTTTTGACAGAATTCTTCATGAACATCTCATCTTATAATGAATGTGGCAGTTTAAAGCATAGTAGCAAAACTCTTTAATAAACCATGATCAGCCCAGTCAGTGATCTGATCTGAATGGGATATCCAAGTTTTTCCTCTGATCAGTGGCACAGTTCTGGAGGATTCTGCTTTTTAACTCTGATTGCTGGCATGATTCCCCAGGCTGTTTTAATCACAAATAAGATGTGGTTTTTCATCCATTTTTTTAAGTTACCTGTAAAATGCTTGTTTTTAGAATTTTCTGTCAAGATCTCATTTTTAGATTGCAGAATTGGATTTTGCTGAAGTAACCAAATATTGGATTAATTAGAGGCACAGTAAAGGGCCTCATTCTTCAGCAGATATTTGCTCCATTCTCATTCTGTAAGGGCCTAATTACTGTTTTGTGGCCTTGACACCCACGTTTTGTGAAGGATTTGGAGCTTGGATAAAGCTGCTCCTTGACCCCATTGGAGGCTGCCACCCACAGATTCACTTTCGTTTTAGAAAGAAAATATATAAATTAATTCTTCTCTGGATGGAAAAGCAGCATTTTTACTTTATTTGGCATGAAATTAAAAACACAACAATTTTTTATCTATTTTAATGAAAATTTCAGCAGTTTTTTCCTCAAAATTTTCCTCATTAAATGCTGATTAATTGAAAAAATCTTTATCTTTTGATTTGGTAAGTCAATCCTGAGAAAGATTTTGCTGCTATGGTTCAGAGACTGCAAGAGAATTATTTGACACTATATCTCATTCTGATTTTATCTCTTACCAAATGTAGTAGCTTAGGAACTTCAGGAGAACCATCCACGCAACATCAAGTTAGTTTAGAAACTGTGCACGAACTGTGCGATAAAATGCCTCAATGAGATCTTGTTTCATGCCAAATATGGTAGTTTTGAGAATGCACACAAGTATCTTATGTCATGCAAAATATGATAGTTTAGAGATTCCATAATAATTGTTTGAAAAACATGTCAACTAGACCTTGTCTCATGCCAAATGTGGCATTTTAGAAATTGCACGAGAATTATTTGGCAAATAGCTCAGTGAGATCTTGCTGAATGTGGTAGTTTAGTTTGACAACATGCCTCATGAGTTCAACTAATGCCAAAAGTAGTAGTTTAACTCAAATATTTTTACTTGTAAATGTAAATGTACATAAAAAATTCTAACTGGGATGTTCAGACAGGCTCTTACAACTTTGTAGCCTTTCTCGAGTGGAGGTTTCAAGCTAGGTTTGACAAAATGCCTCAATGATATTTAATCTAGAGGCTGTAGAAGAATTTTTCAATAAATGTGAGATCACATCTCATTCAATTGTGATTGTTTACAGACCACAATGGGATTGTTTGACAAAATGCTTTAGCAATATCTTATCTCATGCCAAATGTGGTGGTTTAGAGACTGCATTAGAATTATTGGACTAAATTACTCTGACATATTGTCTTACAGTAATTTGGACAATCATGAGAATTGTTTCAAAACCCTTATTGATATCTTGTCTTAAGTGCACATTGTCTTTGGGGCAAGTGGTGGTAAATGAGGTGTTCTGAAATGTAAGCAAGGGCTCCATTTCTATAGGAAGTTCCTGTGTAGTAGCCATAAGGACATCTTGACATATCGGGGTTGAGCTTCTGTCAATTCTTGGGTTTAAGCTCAACCTTATGCATCTCCATAGGGGCCTCTAGAGGTGGTGGTTGTGTAAACTATGTGTGCTCTTTGATCTTTGCCCAGGCATCTACTCTGTTTGAGTCAACCAGATAAGATCATGTAAATCATTGGATTTTTATAGCAGATCCCTAGATTCAAATATACTGCATCTATTTCTGAGAAGGTGTTCCTCAATAGACAAAGTTAGGTGCATCTCAAATTTGGCATTCTGCAGTTTGCATGCAGAGGTAATGCTTGCAGCTCACAATTCTGTCTAGGCAACTTTGGGATGAATAGAAACCCCTTGGTTGTGGCATCCAAACTGAAAGGTTTACCGGAAAGAGAGAATATACCAACCAAAGAAATAGAAAAGAAACCTTATCTCTGTCTAAATGTGGTAGTTTAGAGACTGCACAGGAAGGTGTTTCACAAAATGCCTCAATTGAGATTCCATCTCATGCCAAGTGTGGTAGTTGAGAGACTGCACAGAAATTACTTGATGAAAAATCTCCTCGCATGCCATATGAGGCAGTTTAGAGACTGGACGTAAATGATTTGAGAGAATGTCTCTATGAAATCTCATCTTGTACCAAATGTGGTTGTTAAGAGATTGCACAATAGTAGTTTGACAAAATGCCTCAATGAGATCTCATCTTATAGGATACCCTTACAGGAATATTACATAGGCTTTTTTCTCTGAAAATAGGTTAAATTTTCCAAAAATTACAAAAATAACTAGTTTACAGATTCAAGTTTTTCAAGAAAAAAATAGCCTAATTTCTATATTGAGATGTTAGATTCACCAAATTTTGTGAATAGTAAATTGCCAGAGTTATTAGTACAATAGTAGATCTTATGTTCTCCTCAATGTTACCCTATAACTACATCATTTCATATTTTTTCAAAGTGTAGAGATTTTCCAAAATTTTCCCTGATATTATTCTTGCAGGCTATGGACAGAATGGGCATTTTGATGAAGTATTGGTGATTTTTCGCAAAATGAGTTTGGAAGGAGTGAATCCTGATGGTGTTTCTGTTGCCAGTGTGCTACCAGCTTGTGCCTATACAGGGGCTCTGAAACTAGGCAAAGAGATCCATCAGTACATGTTTAGGAGTGGAATTGAGTTTAATGTCTTTGTGGGCTGTGGACTTGTTGACATGTATTCAAAATGTGGCAGGATACAGAATGCACGCCAAGTGTTTGATCAATCTCCTAAAACAGATTTAGCCTTATGGAATGCCATGATTCAAGGGTATGCTTTACATGGGCAAGCGGAGACCGCTCTTCAACTGTTTAATGAGATGATCACATTAGGCAAGAAACCTGACCACATTACTTTGCTTTCTTTGCTATATGCCTTCAATCATGCAGGAATGGTAGGTAAAGGACGTGAATACTTCTTCAGCATGAGTCAAAATTATGGTATTACACCAGGAGTTGAGCATTATGCATGCATGGTTGACCTACTTGGACGTGCTGGCTTCCTGGGTGAAGCACTGAGCCTTGTCACAAGGATGCCAATAGAACCTGCTGCTTCTGTGTATGGAGCTTTGCTTAGTGCTTGCAGAATTCATGGGCATATAAAGATAGCAGAATTTGCAGCGAGACACCTTTTTGAATTAGAGCCTGCCAATCCTGGAAATTATGTGTTGCTATCAAACATTTATGCTGCAGCTGGTAGGTGGGAAGAAGCGGAGAAGGTAAGACAAGTGATGAGAGAAAAGGGACTGAAAAGAGTGGCAGGACGCAGCTGGATTGAGGTTAAGAGTAGGGTTCACACATTTCTTGTCTGTGACACATGGCATCCACAGTCGAAACAGATATATGATAAGTTAGAGAGCTTGTTTAAGCAGATAAAGGAGGCAGGGTATGTTCCTGATACCAGCTTTGTACTCCATGATGTAGATAAAGAGAAGAAGCTAAGAATCCTCTGTGGTCACAGTGTTAAGCTAACTCTTGCATTCGGACTTATCAGTACCTACCCAGGGACATTAATACAAATCTCAAAGAACCTCCGTGTCTGTGGTGATTGCCATAGTGCAACCAAGCTCATTTCCAAGACTGTAGGACGTGAAATTATTGTGAGGGACCCCAATCGCTTTCATCATTTCAAGAATGGGCTGTGTTCTTGCGGGGACTATTGGTAATAACCTTGGTAGAAGCATTTGCATTGAGCAGGTTTCTTCATATTTCCCACTACACAGTTTTAGGTAGCCAGCCCTTAATAGAATAGCAGTATAATCAGTACTTGGGTTGCATTGCACATACCATTTCAATTCAATGCTCATAAAGGACTTTGACTTCACTATCAGAGACGATACTTTGACAACACTGAATTGGAGTTAGACCAAACAGAATAAAATAAAATTATCTCAGATAGAATCTTGATAATAAAACTAATAGAAGTGAAGCCGGTTGGATGGAAGAATTTCTAAAGTAGGCACCCATTCCCTCTTGGAAGTAACCACAGATATCAAACAGCTGCTTATTACCTTTGTTCTTTCTGGACAAAGCTAGAGAAACATGCCCTCAGAATGGAAATCCTCTCATTGCCAAACGCTTTGCAATTCCCTTTTGAATGTTGTGACATGATATAATCATATAAACCTATAACCAATCTGGAAGATTCATGCCCAATATGCAAAGAGAACTATTCCAGGAGTAAAGGCATATTGTTATTTGTAATGCCATGCCCTCTTCATTGAGAATGGTCAATGTGGTTGTAAGATAGATACAGAAGAAGCGTATAATAGTGCTTGGAAACACTGCTATAAAATTTCCTCATGCAAGATGATGAAGCAAAGGGTACTTGAGAGAAGTAATGCAGGGAATCAACTTAAATTATGGTTTTGAAAAGAGAAACACATTATCACCTATGAGATTTGATAGGGGAATGGTGTGAAACAATTGTACAAATGAAGACAAATCGGTCTAGAATGGCTAGTAGTCTATTTTTATTCAAGAATCTGTGCATTAACCGGGCCCAGCTGGTGTGGCCACATGCAGGGGAGCCCATCCCCTGCATTAGCACATAATGTCTAAACCCACGAGCACAGCATTAAAACAGGGGCACAAATTCTGCATTAACACATATGGTCTAAACCCACAAGTACAGCATTAAAACAGGGGCACAAAGCCTGCGAGTTCAATGGTTCAGTGGGGTTTTAAACCTAGGTGGCAACAAGACCAAGTTTTAACCAGCACACCATGCCCTTAATGGCTTAGAATGGCTACTAGTTAATCATCATACTTTAAATATTTTTAAATAATTCCTTAATAACTTTGGGTTTTTGGAATTCCTATTATTGAAGCAGAGCTGAAAAATCAAACATAAGCACCCACCTGTCGGTATGCTTCTCTTAGGTGAAAACTGAAAAATAACAGAATGTTAAATATGATCCAGTACAGTTACACAATTAAGCTATACTTCCTGATAGGGTTCTCCAAATCCTTCCTTCGCTGTTACAAACTGGTAGAATGGTTTATGCCGGGTAAAAAATGATTTTCTGTTGAAATTGTCAAATGATTGATTTGTAAAAGAGGACTAAAAAGTTAAGAAGATTTGAATTGTGAACTTATTTTAGCATCTGATTGGACTTCGTAGGCTTTCCTATTTTAAATGCTTCAGCTGTCATTTCAGAGGTCATTTGGATCTTGATAACTTTATGGAGGACGTCAAGACAGTGCTCAGACAAATGCTTCACAGTTGAATGATTTAAAAAACAGGGATCTAATACTATTGCACTTACGGAGTCACACTTGCTGATAGTGCTCTCCAAATTCCTCCTGTCATTATATTGAACTCATAAAATGGTGTTTGCCCCCTGTCCTATCATTTGTGGTTGAAATTGTCACATGATGTCATGATTGATTTCTAGAAGAATGGAAATATTTCATGTTTTCAACAGTGGAGCCATTTTAGTACACACTTGGATTTGGTAGGCCTCCTCTTCAAAATTCTTTTGAGTGATCACCTCAAAAGAGGCGGGCAAGCTCTTGATAACCTCAAGGTGGACATGTAGACATAGCTCGAAAAAATGTTGTGAAGTTGAATGGTTTACAGGAATGAATTACAAAACAGATGAAAGTCCAGCTCATTATTTTCTAGCAGAGGAACCTTCATCATAAGATATAGCAATGCCTCAGAATCCAATAGACCTATTGAACATCTTTTGAAATGAAATCTTTATATGCCTGTGCTGACAAGCCATTCTTAAAAAGAAGATTTTCAACGTAGTGCTATAACAGAATCTTTTCATATAAATAGCACTCTCCTGATAAATGTTTAACAGAAACAATTATTTCCCAAGACTTTAGAGAGAGAGAGAGAGAGAGAGAGAGAGAGAGAGAGATTTGGGGTTACATATTTCTGCTATCTGTACGCAAATTTTCTATCAACATAACATTGCATCTTGATTACTAGAATGACAGTGATGATCTGGAAAGAAAGGAGACATTGTTCTATTCGTTACAACAGGTTGGGTAAGCATCAAACTTCAAAGTATAACTTCTTGAGATGGGAAGCCTTCCAGGAGCACACCACTTCTATAGGGTTCAATGGTTCATTCAGCTGAGTGGAAATGCTCCCAGGAAGGACATTTGCATGTGTTGGTCTGCGTGGCTTATACTGTTGGAACCAACTTGAGGATCCCATAGTAAATACCAACCGGATTTTTGTTTTAGGCTTGCCCATGTCCTAAGGAGGCATACATATCATTTGGGAAAGGAAGGACAAACAGATTTTCCTTGGTATCACTTTTTAAAAATCTCTCTCCCATTGGGTGACTTGATGCCATATTATAAGGACATTTGATTTATTTCTTTATTTTGCTTATTGTGAATTGACATTTGATTTGTGCATTGGCTTATTTCCATTTAAGCATTGGGTATTAATCTGAGATTCTTATTAAAATACATTTATGAGCTATTCTTGACCTTGTAGAGAGACCAAAGAATTTTTGTTCATGAAGAGGTTGGAAGGCATGGTATTGTGTTATATCCTCCTAAATTGGGTTTACTAGGTCTTTGCAGAGGTATACATTTTCTAAGTACGGCTGAAGGAATTGATTGCACTCTGCTTTATTTTTGGCTCTTTATTTATTGGCTCATTGAACTTTGGTGCTTCTTGTTATCACATTGGTCATGTTACCTTGGTTCGTCTTGGGTATTAGTGCACATTGAGTTATATTCCATTTGTTGGTTCTGGGTATGGTTGCCACTTGTTAGATAAAGAAACATGGTCAAGTTGTTCTTGTTACCAGGCAAAAGTAGATGGTGCTCTACTGATAATTGATGGGAGGTGTCCTTGCAGTAACTGGAAAATACCATTTCTTATGTTTAATCATTGTACTTATGTCATTTGCCAGGTAAATCGCCTCTAAAACATGACGGAGCTTTCTAACACAGCATTAAGAGGATTTATTAATGCTTTCCGATTTTAAAAACTTAGTAAAACATGCCACAACTCGTAAATGCCTTGCTTTTAAGTTAAAAAACTAGCAATGCTTTGTCATTCCTACCATGCAATCAAAACTAAATTTGATGAGATGAGACTGTTTATTTGATAACATTACGGAATCCTTAATGTTCAGTTCCAGTACAAGAAGATTACAGCTACCATTATCCTTAACACCGGTGTGAGGTTAAAAAAAATTAAAATAGTTTCACATAGCTGTCACTGAAGAAAGAAATTTAAACAAATTGTCGAGAGAGACAACTGGGCGTGACCTCTTTAAGGAGAAACGATGCTTGTTGATCAAAGATAATAATTGTATCCAGTCCATTTTTTGTTGCCATGAAAAGATAAGCATGTGAGGGTAGAAAAGAAGGAAAAATATTAATAATATCCATAGATCACAAAAATAATAAAGTAGCTGCGATGTATATGATCTTAGATAAAAATGGCCAAGCGCACATGACATTTCAGGTATTAATTTCTAAAAATATATATGGACTATGATAATACCATGTACTGAATAGCAGTTTGTTTAGTGTGTTTCATTGTCAGTACATTCTCAATAGACCACAAAATTGTATTCATTGTAGGCAGTGATTCAGATCAAACCAACCTTGATAAAAAAAATCACTCACAAGGATCATAAGTCGAAAGGAAAATCTATGAAGTCAGAAGGAATTATAATAATAATGAATAAATAGAATGATAACCCACTTCACTGGAAGCATTGCGCAGACACATAAATAAGAACAGAAAGGATAAACACAAGATAAATATGGTACTACGGTGAAAAGGAAAACTAAGACGAAGAACATAAAGTTCTAGTTTCTTACCACTAAATGAATGAAAGAAGACATAATGATAGAATATGTTTTAGCATTGATCCCAATTGCACATGCACACACAAATGAAACAATCCCCAATTGCACAAATTTCCAGACAAGATTCCATCTGATAATCTGCAACCATAGTTTCTAGGAGCGTTCCCGTACCCGCATCTTCTAGTAACTATATATTTAGGATTAACGTAGCCACACACTTTGTTGGTAAGAACGGGCACATATCCAAGTTCTGGGCTTAAGTGCCTTGAAAATTTGTATTTATACCCTACAATTAGTGAGAAGAGGAAGGTTAGAGCTTATGCAGTGAGTTAGAGAAAATTGTGGCAGAAAAAGACAAGTAAAACTGATAATATACAGCTATTTACATGCATATTACATAACTAATTATATATGAATCAGATCAACTTGCAGTCATATGTTTGTGGGTGAACCATTTGAACTAAATTTCAGGCATGTCTTCATATTTTTCCATAGTGATCTCCAAAAATATCCTGTGAATCTGTGTCTCTACCATAGTAATCCATGAAACCTCACAATCTCCTTGGAAAATAAGTTAGCAACGTGTACAACATCATGTGTCTACTTACAAGGAATAAAATGCACTATATTGGAAAGTCTATCTACTACCAAAAATATAGAATCATGTCCTCTTCATGTTTTTGGCAACCCTAATATGAAATCAATACTTATATCCTCCCAAGGTTTCTTGAGTATTGTTAAAGGTTGATATAATCCAATATTCTAATTTATCCCCTTCTCAACTTGACAAGTCCTCCATTCTTGAACAAACTTCCTTACATCCTTATATATTTGAGACCAAAAATAATGTTCACTTACCAAGGCCATTGTCTTATCAATGCCCAAGTGTCTTGCTTATTTGTCAATATGTTTCTCCTTAATCAAGAGTAATAGGTTGTTTACTTGAATAATTAATCATATTGATTAATTAATTAAGTCGTCTTTACTTTATTTCACTTAAGTTAAACTTAAGAATCTTTATTTTGCATTATTAAATTAGTAATGTTGTCTCGTTCATTATGATCTTGACACTTGTCACATGCTAATTTAATCCTCATCCTAGGGTTCTCACTTTTAGGGTTTTGATCCTCTTTCTTAAGGATTGATCTCTTTGTAATTATTAACTTCTTGGATAATGCATTTTTGCTTCATGTTTGTAAAGCACCATTCTTGTGACTTTTGATCTCCTTTGGTGACAGGTTATTTGCCTACAGGTGTTCGTTGGGATCTATGAGGTTGGATTATCAACTTCTATATAGTATCAGAGCTTCAGATCTATAAGCTTCTTGTTCTTTTTTTGTGAGATCTTTCTTTGAAGCAGTTTTTCAGTGCATCCAAGGTCAAATTAGACCTCTCCATTAAATCTAGAGCTGCTAGAATAGTCAAGATTGACTTTTGTTTTGTCAAATTTGGTTTTTTGTCAAATCTGTGAGGGTTTGAAGAATGGGTTTTTTTGCCAGATTCAGGGAGTGCCTGATTTTTTAGGGCATTTTGAGCCCAAACAAACTTGACCATGGAGTCCGCAGCGGCCAAAAATCCTAATATTGACTGTAAAATCGTCGAAATCCGAGCAGTTGACCTGTGAGGCAAAAAAAATTATCCTTATGACCTCATACGGTTGTCTGCACGCAGATCGAGAAAAAAATTCTGAAGCCTGGTAAAAAAAAATTAAAAAAATTTGGGTTTAATTTTTTGTCAGAAAATTACAAAAAAATTGTAAAGGTTTTTTTAGTTTTTTTCAAAAAAATTTAAAAAAAGTTTTTAAAAGCCTTTTAAAGGCTTGGTGGGCTCCATACGGGGTACCCGCAGGTACCTACGTGCATAGGCCTATGGGCGACGTGTATGGGCCCCGTACGTCGGCCGACGGACTGTCAGCCGGTGGTGGTATGAAACCCGTAGCAACAATTTTTTTATTAATTTTTAAAAAAAACAAAAAATTATTAATGTAATTTTTTTTTTATTGTTTTTTTTTTAATAGAAAACATTTTTTTTTTCAATAAGCCAAATTGTAAAAATACGGCGATGGCCATTTGGCCATCAAATTTAGACTCGCAATTTTGCTGCGATGGTCATATGACCGTCAAATTTAATGAGGCAGACTGTGTTTTTGCCCTTTGAGAACTATTTTTCTTTCAGAGGCCATAACTTTTGCCCACGGTGTCGAAATCGGGCAAACAAGATATCGTTAGAAAGAGGACTTAAAGTACTTTCCAGTGGTGTAGATATTTTTTGGATATTTTTTCTCAAGTCCCTATTATTTCCAGTCAAACTCAGATCTTCTTTTCTAGAGTTGTTTTTAGTGTTTTCAGCATAACTTTTGCATATAATGTCGAAAATGGGCAAACGAGATACCATCAGAAAGCTTGTTCCGAGCTCTTTGTAGTGTTGTAGGTGGTTTCCAAATTTGATTTTTTTTTTTTCCATAAATCCTTCTTCTCAGCTATAGTCTTTTTTAGACCTTATGGGCTCACATTGCATGTATTCATCATCTATAAACACACTGAAATAAAGTGTCTCAGCTTTGTATGTGTAGTATTAGGATTCTTGCACATCACTTTGTGCCTTGTTGTACTCGCACCATGATATAAAGTGCCATGGGGGTTGATGTTTGCCTCTATTTTGCCTTCATACCTTTCTCATGCGTGTGACTTTTGTTTTCACATCCTTTATATCTGCTTGTACTTTCATGACTGCACCTTCAGATATTCTTGGTTCCTCTTCATGCACTACTTTCAGTCATTCAGTTTCAGTGTACATATCATACCTCTCCCTTGTAAGCATTATGGGGGGGTTTCTATTGTTGGTGTTAATGCTTCCTTGGTTTCACGTTGGAGTGAGTTATGTATATAGTATTTATTCCTATGTACTAAGCGGATGCAGCAACTGGTTACCCATGCATTACAGTGAGATGGAGCACTTACCATATGGAAAATCTTGCATTCCTATTTCTGGAGGCAACCTTCCATTTTTCACTTGATCGGCAGACTATTGGTACTTGTGCCATCTATATCTTTGAGTTTCAGATGTTTTGCCTTGGTTTTCCATCAGATTCGAGTAGTGTCATTGAGGGCACTCATGCAGATTCTTGTCTTCTGGATCATGATCATCATTTATTTCAAAGAGGGTTTTTCTTTCAACATTTTAGCAGTCATTCTACGACAGTGTTTGCAGCTTCTTCATGCTTCAATGGTGTTTTTCATGTTCATCCTTTGTTCCTATCTTTTGGGACAATTTCTTCTTGATTTGAGACTTCTTCGTCCTTCACTCTTGTTTGGAGGCTTCTTAGTCCTTCACTTGTATTTCTCTCTTTTGGAGAGGAGTTTTTTCCACAAGGTTTTTTCCTTTCTCCTGTTGTGAGAGATCTTTTACATTTGTACATGGGTACCTCATCAGGCCTAGTTGTTGGGACCCATATTTTCTTTCATGCATTTTTCCTTAGTTTTTTGGCTTCTCCCTAAGTTCATCTTAAGGGGGGGTGTTAGAGTAATAGGTTGTTTACTTGATTAATTTAATCATATTGATTAATTAATTAAGTCACATTTACTTTATTTCACTTAAGCTAAACTTAGGAATCTTTATTTTGCATTATTAAATTAGTCATGTTGTCTCGTTCATTATGATCTTGACACTTGTCACATGCTAATTTAATCCTCATCCTAGGGTTCTCACCTTTAGGGTTTTGATCTCCTTTCTTAAGGATTGATCTCTTTGTAATTATTAACTTCTCGGGTAATGCATTTTTGCTTCATGTTTGCAGAGCACCATTCTTGTGACTCTTGATCTCCTTTGGTGACAGGTTATTTGCTTGCAGGTGTTCATTGGGATCTGTGAGGTTGGATTATCAACTTCTATAGTTCCTCCTTATTGAGCTCTTATGAATGTACAACTGGATTCATTTGAATAACATGTCATCCAACCACTTACTCATGTTTATTGCAATTGGCTCCCTACTTTCTTTCCAAGCTTCCACAAATTGTAGGTTGTCATTATACATGTGTTTGATTTCTTTAAAACCCATTATTGCTACCCTCATTTTAGTCAACATGTTCCTTCTACTCAATGCATATGCAACCTTGTTAGATTTTTCACTCTTATGCTTCAACAAAAATGTGTAACTATGTATGAACTCTACCCCATCTCATGTGTTCCTGATTCAACTTTACTTGATTGCTCAAATATTATAAGGCTTGACTTGATGGTCAATCTACAACACAAATTCCTTCAACAATAGGTAGTGCCTCCACTTATTCAAGGATTAGATTAACTCATGATCATAAATTGAGTATTTCTTCCTTGGATCATTTAATTTTTTAGTGAAATGGGCTATTTCTCTTCTCTCTTGATTCAATACTTTATGTGGAAAACCAAGCAAGAAAAAGTTAGAGAACAAATTTAGCCAATGGATATTATTCTCTACAACAAAATGAATTGAAAAACTTGTATTTCTAATTTTTTTCTCCTACGTAAGGAGAAAATATAAATATATAGACATTATATATGCCAAAATTAAAGATTTGTAATATCATCTAAATCTTGATGTGAGATGGAAAATAAAAACCAATTACAAAAAAGATAACATACTAAATTATGCTAACCTCCTAACAACTAGGAAACTAACATTTAACTTTTTTCTTTAACCTTTTGCATAGGACAAAGCTAATAAAATAATAATTTAAATACTACACTATAACCCATACCCTATGAATCCTCATCAACACTGCTCTTATCACATTTATGCTAGCATCATAGTTAGCTTGAAATACTTTGTCAAAATTAGGTAATGTTAACACGGGCTACTATATCACCTTTTGCTTTAGTAGTTCTAAACTCTTGTGTGTTCCCGATGTTCACTTGAACTCCTTCCAATCTCTCCTCATTGATTTTGTCAATAATGTGTAGGTGGCATTGAAATTCATGATGAAATTACT
Source organism: Sequoia sempervirens (assembly GCA_007258455.2). Lineage (NCBI taxonomy): Eukaryota > Viridiplantae > Streptophyta > Pinopsida > Cupressales > Cupressaceae > Sequoia > Sequoia sempervirens. The sequence goes on along the minus strand of VDFB02353493.1, from coordinate 382,991,507 downwards.
ATATAAACTTGCTAGTTCATGAAAAGATCTTACCTCTCCAATGTCTGGTGGTGTAGGTCATTCAACAATTTCTCTTACTTTCTTCGATCCTCAGGTTGAGGATACTGGGAAAGAGTTGTCATCTCCTACATGGTATTAGAGCTCCTCCTCCTGCTCACCTTCCTGGAGAGTTTATGTCGAGGAAATCTAGACAATTTTTTGCCTGCTAAAGCTTTTTTGGCATTTGAAATTTATTAAATTTCAAAGCTATCATTATTGCTGATTATACATCATATTTTTTTGCCAGATGTGAGTTTTTAGATCATTGAGGCGTTTAAAATTGTTGTCTTTGGAGCTGACTCCTTTCAAATATGTAGAAAAAGCACGATTTCTCCTTCAATCAGGGGTAGAGGCATGATTTCCTTCATCATTGGCGAGCATCTGCATGGGCTTTAATTGGCTATGCATTCTTCGGCGTCATTCTTAGACATGCGCACTAGGCAATTGTCACAATTTAAAATTGTAGGTTGTGATCTTTGTGGATTGAGGAGGGAAACATGACCATTGGTGATTCGCTTTCGGAGTGCGTTTGGAGTGGTGCATAGAGCATGTTCAAAGTGCCTTCGATTTATGAATGGTTTCCATTAACTTGAAGCGTTTCCACACTAATTGGGAGGGGAATGATTTAAAATTGCAGGCACTATGATCTTCAATCAAAGTACCGTTGTTTGTTATTGGAGGCCCAATTTTCTATTTTGGAAGCCCACGCATAGATCTGAGTTGTGATTTGTAGGTTTGACCTTCGTTATCCTCACGCCACACATGGTTTGAAGGATTTGGAAGCATTTGGAGTCGTGATTGAAGGATTTGAAGGCCTTTTGCAGGCCGTAGGAGTGGTTAACCAATGGCAGGTTGTGGGTGTTTAGACATTGCTCTACGCAACCAACATCCATCCCCACACAGGGCCTTCTCACTTCCCTCCTTTGGCACGCCATCAAAGACTCCAGCAGGCGGGATATGCATTTGTAGGCCCATAAAAGGTCATGATTTGGTTTAAGGTTGGGCGACTTGGCCCTTTGTGGCTTCATGAAACCACGAATTTCCAATGGATGACTGAAGGGGGAGGATTTGTTTGGATCGACCCCATGATCTGAGGAATTGGCAAGTTCTTTTTGGCATTTAATTTGCTTGAATACATTCGATTTGTTGTTGGAGGCTTGGGAGTACGACGTTTTACTGGTTGGTTGGGTGTAGGGTTTCCTTCTTTTTCACCATTTTCTTGCTAGCGTAAAAGAAAATCACTATATTTTTAACTTTGTTGTGAACATTTATCCCACATTTGTTGCGAAGGTGTTTTTTTGGCCTTGATATGCTCCAGCGCTCACACTAGATATGTGAATTGCTTTTTTGCTTCGTGTGGTGGCTTGTGTGCTTGGTGAGTTGATTTGAAGATTTGGCTTGGTGATTTGGAATGAGAACTTGCCACAAAATGCCCAATAAGGTGCTTAATCTTTTGCTCAAATTTTTTCAGATTCTCATCTCTTTTTGCATTATTGCTTCCTGAAGTATTTTGGGAAGACTTCATTTGCAGTATATGTCATATTTGGGAGTTTCTAATTGTTGTTGAAAGTTAATGTCTTTGTATTCTTGGAGATTTTTCATAGTTCATTATGGGGTTTTCATTTCATCTTGTTGTGATTATGTTGAAAAGGGGAAACTATAAACAATAAAGAGATGGTATCATAAAACATCTCAGATGGATTCATTTAATGTCACATTTGTATAATCTTGTTCCCCCTCCTAGTACTGATAGTAAGAAATTTGCATGGAATTGCAAAAGGGATCATGTCTTAAGAGTTATTGCAATGCATATTGATGATGCCACTTTGAATGCTATTGATCATTTTGAGTGTCCTCATATTCTTTGGACTAAAATTTGGGAGATACGTGGAGATCCTGATACTCAGCTATTCCCAGATGATCCTTTTTTAGATTGTCTTGTGCCTCTTCATTTTTCAGATAGGATACCCTATGATCATGCTACTATGCAAGAGTTTGAAGTTTTGGAATACTTTGAATCTTTAGATGAGAATGATGAGGATTATTCAAATGCTCCTTCTTCTCCATCAAGGACAATTGATGTACCTTCACCTTCAGTGATTCATTGTGCAGAGTCATTGATTGGGGCTCCTATCATTTATGTTCAGTAGGACCATTCATCTTGTGTTGGTGATTCATTGAGCACGTCTAATGATTCATTACAACAAGTATCTCATTATCTTCCTAATTGGGATTCCTATCTATCAAACATTGCATCCTTGTTTGTGGGGTCTCGCATTTCAAATTTGAAGGACACGTTTGAGGGGTTATCTCTCCTCTTTGATGAAAACCTTTGCACAATTGTTGTCAAACCATCATGGTCTTTGGATATTGTTCAACATCAGTTTCTGCATAGTCTTGATTTGTCTCCTTCTTCATTGATTGGGCATGTACCTGATTTGATTGTGGCATATTCATCTTTAGTGGCAAAGGAAACACATGAGCATATTTCAAAGACATCATCATACATCTTCATGCTTCTTTCTTTCAATTCCTATCTGGAATGGGAAGCATTCATGCATTTATACTTGGTTTTGTTTTTTCCAAAAGGGAGACAAGTTGTTTGTCGACATTGGATCATGTTTTGTCTTCAGGAGCGTACCATTTTTGTAGGTGATTACACATCGTGGGGGGGCTACATATTTTCTCTCTTTCCCTCTTATGGGGTGGCTATTGATTGAAATATATATGTGATGGATGGTGTACTTGGGGGGTATCATGGAGTCCTCCATCCTTCCTCACATGATTTTCTTTTGTTTGCATTTTCTCTCTTTTGGAGAGGAGTTTTCCTCCACAAAGTTTTTCTCATTTTCTCTGGTTGTGAGAGATTTGTTTTTCTTACATTGTAGTTGTGCATGGCTACCTAACATGGCCTTGTAGTCGGGACCCATCTTGCATTTCATTTTGCATAATAGTCTCCCTAATTTTGCACTTAATGGGGGTGTTAATGTTAAGTTTTAACTTAGGGTTAATCACGTAGCTAGTTTTTTCTCGTATTGAGTAGTTTTTCACCGGTCTCATATTTTCATGCCTTTAAAAGGCCTATACATTATGTATTTTATCATCTCATGTTTTTTAATATCATCTTGATATTTTGGCAGAATAGTGTTGTGCTTCTCTCGTATGTGTGAGGGTGATTTGTTTGCAGGTTGAGGATCTTGGGAAGGAATTTTCGTCTCCTACATCTATGATACCCCCAAAGTACACCATTCATCACATATATACATTACAATCAATAGCCCCCCATAAGAGAAAAAGAGAGAGACTATGTAAGAGCTAAAGATTAGATCTTGACTTTCTCTGACGCCTTGGACTCAAAAATGAGCTCAAATTTCCTCCAACACGAACCAAAAAATGACCTGCAATGAAGACCCACAAACAGAAACTCTCCAAATTTGGTATTTTTTCAAGGTTTTTTTATTCCTAGGTTCACCATATGGTGCAAGGGAAGAGCATACTCACCCTTACTAAAAATAACCAAGATCTCTCACTAGCAATTGCTCAACCCTCAGATCTGAGAAGGGTTTTGCAAGGCTTGGCTCTGATACCATGTAAGAGATAAAGATTAGCTATATACCCAAGACCACCTGCAAAAAAATGAATTCCTTCCACAAGAGAGTATGCAAGAAAATGATCTTGCTTGATATTAAGACCTATCAATATGATGATGAGGTATGAATTATGTTATAAATGAGTACAATGACCTTGCTTATATAGGCAACGTGAGGAATAAGATTAAACATGATTGTGACATGTGTCTTAATCCAATGACATGAGACAACTAACTCATAACAACCTAGGAATCAAGCATTGAATGTTAGAAAGATAAGATCTAGATATGTCAACTAAGACTTCTAGAATGAATCTTATAATCCTAAGTAAGCTTAACATGTGAATAAGTCCTCTAAGTCCCTAGTAAGGAAAATTACTAGGTATAAAACATATATTCACGCCAACAAAAACTTCACATGATGAATTGAGTGTTGATTGTGAACTCGAAGATGCCTCTAGGAATGATAATTTTGTGTAGGTTGATCCAAAAAATACCAAAATTTGGATATGATGTGCATGAGCTATCACATAAATATAATCCTCTACCATAAACTAAAATTAGATTATGTGGTGAAATGCGATAATATGTATTGGGATGATCTTGCATTAGGTTCTTAGGGAAAATTAGAACTTTATGATAATGTTGCAAAAGTTCTTATGAGCTCTTAAAGCTGGTGAACCTACTTGTTGATGGTTCGGATGAGCACAGCAACAGTAAATAGAATATTACTATTTTTCTCTCCCGAAAGAGAAAGAATAACGCATGGATATCTAACTCCCAAGGTCTTGGTAATCGATTCTCGACTGTGCTGATTTCACTCAACGGTTGATGTGAACTATAATGTTCAAGGGGCCTGCTGGTGTTAAGCTTCTGGATTGTTCTAAGATCAAACATAAATTCAAACCTACTTTAACTGGGGTTTTTAAAGAAACAAAAAAAAGATAGATCAAAGCTTTGGAACTGAAGAGAATGCTAATTCATCCAACTTAACCAGACTTGTTACCTTTCAAGGAATTCCTAACTAAAACTGGAGAATAAAATTAACTTGTGATTAACACACAGTTTCATTCATTCACAGTGCTAACTTCAACAACAGATTATAAATCGCCATTTAGACAAAACATAAAATAAAATTTCATTCCTTGAAAGCTTTGCAAATCAAATGATTAACCCAAGATAACTACCATTCTGAAGCATAATATGAAGTAGATTTAAATCTAGTTGCTTCTACTGTTGGTGAAACAGATAAGCAACATTTACAAATCTGACACAATCACCAGTGTACAGAAAATCCATGTCTTCAAATCATCTCCATCTACACTAAGAAAACTTGAAAAATACATTACTGTCTCTATTGAATCTAGCTCCTACTCTATTCTACTCTTAAGTTTCTCTGCTTTCAAAAAATTCCTCTACTCTCCTACTGGTCTCTACTGCCTCTTTTTTTTTACAAAAAGGTCCCAAAAATTCATATATACAATATGCCAAAAAGAATGTGTTGGCCCCTGTTTTAGGGTTTACAAAAATATCCCACTTTAGAAGGGTCAGTCCTCAAATCTTTTGGAATGAAGTTAATCGCATTCAATGTGCATCCCTGTGTCCATGTTGGTGAAGGATCGCTCCAGGAGTGGCCTTTAGATCTTTTGCAACCATCGCATTAACTTCTGGCCTCCGTGTCCACCCTCGAACTTCCTTGTAGAGCTGCTTTGAATGTTCTGCAACATTATCATAAATGTCGATCTACCTTTGCCAGAAGAGATCCCAGCTGTCCTTGAGACTTGCAGCCTCTTCTTCCTTTCGGCTTTCCTCTTGCTCTAGATCCTTCTGCAAGTTGACCCCCTTGAGAGACAGCATCTGACTTTCATGTTAGATCCCCACACCATTGTTCACTGAGCCGATCCATACCACTCACACTCTGTTGATCTTCCCCACATGAACGGTCTCAACAGTCAAATTGCCAAGGGTTCACCTTCAGCCTCCTCTGATTGGTGGAACACATACCACGTAATCTCTTCAGGCGGTCAAAAGTTATTCAAACAAAATCGCATATCGGCGAGACACTAGTCGTGTCTCCCCGATGCGATTATACTCCATAGCAGTGATCGGCATAGCTTACAGCTGTCGGAAAGAGGTCATACCGAGCTGCAAAAGTTATATTGATACCCAAAATTGTCGCCCAGACTATCATTATCGACCAGACATCATAGCGAACCCCTAAGAGTCATATCGTTGTGCTCCTTCGTTGGCAAGACATTCACATTCGGCAAGACATTATTCAGTCGGCAGGAGGTCATAGCGGGTTCCCATTAGTCACACTGAAGAGTGAAACCATCGGCGAGACTCTTCAGCGAGTGCAACTTCTTTCGGCGAGACCTCGCCCTGTCGGCCAAACATCATACCGATGGCACCTCCTTTGGGCGAGCTTGGTCCATTTCATTTCGGTAAGACTCCCCCAAGTCAGGAAGACATCACACCGAAGGCACAAACCTTCGGTGAGACCATGATCATTCAGTGGGACATTACCCCGAAGCCACACCCTGTCGGCGAGACCACCTTCAGTCGGTGAGACATTACACCGAACGAGACTTCCTTCAACGAGTGCAACTTCTTTCGGTGAGACCTCGCCCTATCGGCCAGACATTATACCGAAGCCACAAACCTTCGGCGAGACCACCATTTATCAGCCAGAGGTCACGCCAAAAGCAAAACCATTTCCCTCCAATGTCGGCCTTGTGAACAACCGTCAACGAGACATCCCAAGCAGAGAGAGATATAAAACTTCACAACGGCCGAGATGTCTTGGCGACCTAAGGATTTCAAATAAATATAACACAACAACCAGTCGGCAAGACAACTGGAGGGTCTCACCGACTTTCTTCTTTGAGGAGTTTTATACCAAATCTAATTGAGGCATGCTTTCCAACTAACTTCCCTGAGAAAAAGCATCAGATGTATGATTTAACCCTGCAAAACAATGCCTCCATTAGTCCTCAAAAGCATATAAAATATATCATTTTTATCATGCCTTCAATTTTAGCAAAAAGAAACCCAACTCTGGTTGGGGTAGAACCAAAATCCAACAGAACAAAATATAGACTTAGGAGGAAAACAAAAGAACTCCTAAGACCAAACCAGACAACCAAAGGAGAAGAAAACAAAAGAAAAAGGGGGACCCATTTTGTTCCAGAACAAAATGGGGTGGTTATGTAAGCCATAACACTACTAAGTAACACTTTGAATTTCCAAAGCCACAATAATTATATAAATTTGCATAAATCCCAACTAATTTCATATTAAAAATTTGTAACCATAATTTGACGAGGGGTTACTCCATCCAACACCCACACTAAACACACTAACAAATATCAACATAGAAAATACAAGATAGAAAACAACCCACTTTCAATTACTTTCAAAAATAAAATCATAGATTCATAAATGACAATGCTACAACCACATGGGCTTGATTCACTACAAGTAAAATCAACTTTTTAAGAAAAATATATTATTCAGAGCCACAATCTACACTAATGGAATTTCCTCATGTAACCTCAGTTCAACCCTTATTTGACACCAATAACTACCTTAGAATGTTTTGGAATGTGTAACTCCCCTTCTATTTTGGCACCAAAAGTCCAACTATTCAATTTCCTGCCTAGGAAGATATTTTATTGAAATTCACTTTTTGATGGAACAACTTTTTGGAGCCGTAACTTTTGACTTGGATGTCTAATTTTCTATTATAATATATCATTGGAAATCTCTCGAAGAGATCTATAACATCAAAATAGCCAAAAGATCATTTCATCCATTTTCAATCTTTTTTGAGGATTCTAAGGGTTTCAAATTTGAGTTTGAAGTTGTATTAGAGAAATTTTCAAGAAGGAAAACTTTAATATCTCCCAAAAGGTACATCATATTGAGATGATCTTCTACTATCGAATACATTTTTCAATTATATTCATAGGGGTAATTTTAGGTCCATACATATCCATTTATTTTGAATTACTAAAAATACTAAGTGATCATTTTTTACCTTTCCAAGATTCTAATTGTCTAACACCCCTTAAGTATCATCATAGGACTCAAAGCCACAAAAGAAAATAAGGAAAAAATATTTTTTTGGGGTGATGCAAGATTGCCCCTACACCACTAGAAGCTCCTACATCATAATTTATATCACAACCCCAAAATTTCCAAACCTAATACATTACAACTATTCATTCCCATAGGGATGTAGGGGTTGGGAGAACCTAAGGAACCAATGATATTCTCCAATGTCCCTTAAACCTCTAAAAACCAAAAATCAAGTTCCAATTTCACATAAATAAAAGTCTCATTACTTAGCATTGACTTCACAAGTACCCTATAACCAATTTAATGAAGGAGCTTTAGGTAGAACATTATGAATGAATACCCTTGGAAAAACTTATAACCTTTTCAAAACACCTTGACAAAAGAGGGAAAAACCAACCTAGTAGAGAAAATCCTACCTAACATATGAAGGAAAACAACCAAAATCTAACAAAACCAAGAAGCCTAATAGTGACTCTTTTTGGGGATGTTTTTTATGTGAATCAAGGAATTTGGGATGCAAACCAAAGCCAAAATAGAACAAAACCAAAGTAAACAAAATAGACAAGGGAAAATGATAGTACATAAAATACACATGAGTCGACACTCATAAAATATAATTCTTCAAGACTACCCATGCACTATTATTTGCTAAAATTCTCCATTTAGGCTCTTGATGATGTAAGAGTCTTTACCATATGATAAAAGGGCCCAGTCCATGGGATCAAACTTCCCAATCTTCCATTTATCTTGCGATCTTTCATTCCAAACTAATACCATATCTCTAATTTCAAATTTCCTTAGACTTAATCTTTTATCAAACAAAATATTTCATCTATTGCTATATATTGAAACTAATTTTTTGAGCACTTCTTTTTCTCTCATCTAGTTCAATCAACTAGTTGAGTGTATGTACCATAGTATTATCTACTTCTTTAGCTATTTTCTAGATAAATTTATAGATAGGTAACAAATTATTAATATGTAAAACAATATCAACTCCATATACCAGTTCAAAAGGTGATTTACCAATGGAAATCTTGAGAGTAGCCTTGTCTTCCTGTACTACAAGCCTAAGATTAGATTTCCATGACCTTTTATTCTCTCTAAGCATTATTTTGATAATCGTTATTATATTTTTGTTACTTTATTCAGCTTGTTTATTTCCTTATGAATGATACAAGGATGAGTGAGATATCATGTATCCATTTTCATATAAGACTTTGATGATATATTGACCTAAAACACATTGCATTGTTAACTATGATCTTGTTTTAAACACAAAACCTAATCATAGTGTGATCTAAAATAAAATCAATAACCTCTTTACTAGTAGCCCTCCTAGTGGTAATTGCTTCCACCCACTTAGTCAAAAAATTAGTGGTTACCAGGATCCATTTAAATCCTTCACTAGACTTCTATTTGTTTTCTCCTATGAAATCAATCCCCCACTACTAAAAAGGGGATTCCAAAACCATAGGCCTTGGAAGTAGGACATATGATCCCTTTGTCTTTCCTAAAAATATTTGACAAACATCACATCTTCTAACCAACTTGAGTCCCTCAAGAAACAAAGATGACCACTAGTATCTAGCTTTGAGAATTTGATGGGATATGGTTTTTGCTATGAAATACCCACCACATACACCACTATGCATATTTTATGAAACTCTGGCAACTTCCTCTTTATTGAGGCATCTTAGGAAAATTTCATCTATTCTTCTCCACATCAAACTCCCATAAACCAAAACATACTTCAAAGAGTGTATTTTCAATGATATCTTCTAATTTTCATCCATCTCAGCAAGGTAGTTCATATGAAGCAAGTAGTAAACAAATTTCCCTATACCAAGGATAATTCTCCAAATTGTATTTATTTTCATCAGTTTCTACCTCCACTTGATTTGCCTTTGCCACCTCCAAATTAGCCAAATGTTATCCTTTGACCAAATTACTGATTTATATTTTAATATTATAATCTTAGATCTTATTGATTCACTTACACAATCTAATAGTTACTTCCTATTGTGTAAAGATGTCTTTAATAGCTACATTTGGTACATAAGAAATAATTTTAGCAACCACTAGGTATGGTCTAAATTTTTTAACCTTTATTAAGGCATAAGCCATGGCATTATATTTTTGTTTTGCATTTTGGAGATATTTCTTATGATTCTAATATCATGTATTCCTAAGTATAGTAAGGATAAGCACTTGTGACATGCTTAACCTTAACATTAAATTTAGGTACTACTTAACCCCTCTTAATTAGGATGAAGGGGTGCATCCCTACATAATTATCCATATAAATAAGGAAGAGAACTCTCTTCCATATCACTATAACTCAATTTATTGAATTCATATAATTATTTGATTATTGGAGGTCACCCCCTTAAAGTGGTTTACTATTTTTTTGGTTTACACATTTATTTTAAAGAAATATCATAACAAGTGGTATCATAACGATTGGGCCAATATTTGTGTTTTTGCCATAACTTAGAGACCATTGTGAATTTTAACCTATTTTTTTAGGTTTATAGGTATACACTATATAATTTTCATGTAAAAGATTAAATTTTAATAATAAGTTTTTCCCAAGTTAATCAAATTTTATAATTTTCCATTAATTTGTTCTATATGCTACAAGTTTCAAAATTTTAGTTTTTTTGGAAAGCTTATAAAAAATTAGGATGGGTTAGTTCTTTGTAATTTATTATTAGACACACAATATATTCATTAATTTGGTGGTCACAGTTTGGTCAAAACATAAATATCAAATTCTATTATAGCCCATGTTCTAAAATTTAATGGTTACAACTCACATTAGATACTATCATCCTAATGTAGGGGCATCAAAATTTTTGGTGTGCACATTTTTGGTTTTCGTCTTCGTTTGCTATTTTTGTTGTTCCCTTGTCCTTTATGCTTGACGTGGCAGCATTATGGTATGCTTTGCTTGTTTTTTTCTTTTGGTGGGTAATTGGTTGGTTGAAATAGATGTATCACCATCTTGAGGAAAAAGATAGAATTTTCTGCCAAGAAGTAGTTAAGAAGAAGGCAAACATATTTTTCAGTCAAGAGAAGGATGGGCTTGCATATAGAAGTGGACAACTTGTGGATGAGGAACGATTTTCTTGAAAACAAAACAAAAAGGGATTGATGCAAGGTTAGGGGTGGTTATGCCTAAGGAAGGCAATGATAGATCATTTGGAGGAGGTTGATCGGCTTTGCAAGAGGGAGACGACAACAAGAAGCAGAAGAATAGAGAGAAAAGGGCATTAAATATGGTGAAAAGTGTGAAGACATCGTCATAGCAAGGTTGTACACTGGAGCAGAGGAATGTGGACCTAGGCGAAGAGAATGAGGTCGTAGTTGGAGTTAATAGAATGGATTGGCCCAATGCAAATCATTACAAATTGGAAAAAGTAGAATATATTGGAGGAAAGGTGAGGTGTTAGCAGGGAGAGTATTCATGAATTTCCAATTGAGTGAGATCGGGTTTAATAAAAAGAAGAGAAAATTGATTCCTTTGAGAATCAACTCCTTTGTAAGTTGTTTTGTTTTGTTCCATTCACATTAAATACTCTGGTAATTTCTAATTGCTCAATGGAGTCCAACTTCCAGTGTCAGTTGCATTGATTGGTAATGGGATTGTGCTAGTTCTGGTTTCTTTTTCTCTAAAGCCTTAAAATGGATGTATATTGTTTTAATGAATAAAGAATGAGTGATTTGTAGCATTAATACATGTTCTTTGAATGGATGCATAAGTAATGCATTTGGGAGGTTCTTTTCACCTATATAAGGTATTGGTCAAGTTATTTGTACCAATGTTTTGAGGGAAGACTTGAATGAACTAAATAAACGTAGCTTAATTTCCACCTCTATGCATTGTTGACTGTCTGAGTTTAAGCAAGGTAGCTATCAATTTGGTATCAGTGCCTAAAAGGTTTGGGAAGTGGAATTCAGAATGTTCGTGGGATTTTTGACAAGTATGTGTGTGTGGAAGTTTTGATAGGTTTACAGGAAGAACTTGGGTACCAAGAGACTAGGCAGAGGAAAAGGAGAGAAGCCCTAGGTGAGGTATCATGAAGTGGAGAAGAGAAAATAAAAGATGCAGCAGCAAGAAAGACTCAAACAAAAGGACAAGTTGAAGGTCAGTAAGATAAGACAGGATGCAGAGTTTGATCGAGCAATGGAAAAGTTGAGAAGAGATTTGGAGAGATGCAAGTCATTGGTGAAGCAACGACTTGAGGAAAAAATTCAAGAATATGATTGGGGTTGGCCATTGAAAAAGAAGTTGAAGTGGCATGTGCAGACGATTGTCAAGCAAAGACGAGGGCAGAAGCTGGCTGCATTGAAAGAAGGAAAAGCCTTGCCGGAAGCTAACATGGAAGTTAAGCTTGAAGAAAAGAACAAGAAGACAAAAATGGGAGATGGAAAGGAAATTGTTGGTCAGGAGGATGCAAGAAACCTTGAGAAGGAAAAAATAGACGATGTCAATGAAGATGAAGAAACACAAGTATTGATTGATGAAATATCAAAAAAATGAAGATTGACATTCCATTGGGAACAACTAGGAAGAAGCTTGAGGAGAACACATGAAAGGTAAAAGGTAAGAAAGTTGATGTGAATGATTTAAATTATGATGCTTCTGAATCTTTGAAAGCAATTGTTTACGAGAAGAGTTTAAAATTAGAAGATGAAAAGGATGTGGAATCAAATGGTGAGAATGATGTATATGAACAGGAGATGGAGTTTTGGAGGTTGGTAGATGAAAAAGACATAAGAAGGAGAAGATAAAAACAAAAAAAAGAAAAACAAACGAAAACAGGTTGAACATATGACCATTATTCCAGAACGATGTTGGAAGACGCAGAAGAAAAGAACAAGGAAACAATTTATGTTTGATGCCCTCATGTGCGGGAGCACATGTTTTGTCCCCTGGGGAGCCTGATGCAAGGGCATCAAAAAATTTGTTGTCCACATTTTTGGTTTTCGTCTTGGTTTTCTATTTATGTTGTTTCCTTGTCCTTTGTTCTTGACATGTGGTGGCATTATGGTATGCTCTACTTGTGTTTTGCTTTTGGTGGTTAATTGGTTGGTTGAAACGGATGTATCGCTGCCTTGAGGAAAAAGATATAAGTTTCTGCCAAGAAGCAGTTATGAAGAAGAAGGCGGACATTTTTTCAGTAAAGAGAAGGATGGGCTTGTGTGTAGAAGTGGATAGTTCAAGGATGAGGAACGATTTTCTTGAAAAATAAAACAAAGAGGGATTGATGCAAGGTTAGGGGTGGTTATGCCTAAGGAAGGCAACGATAGATCATTTGGAGGAGGTTGATCAGCTTTGCAAGAGGGAGATGACAACAAGAAGTGGAAGAATAGAGAGAAAAAGGCATGAAATATGGTGAAAAGTGTGAAGACAGTGCCATAGAAAGGTTGTATGTTGGAGTAGAGGAACGTGGAACTAGGTGAAGAGAATGAGGCCATAGTTGGAGTTAATGGAATGGGTCAGCCCAATGCAAATTATTGCAGATTGGAAAAAGAAAAATATACTGGAGGAAAGGTGAGGTGTTAGTAGGGAGAGTAACTGTGAATTTCCAATTGAGAGTGATTGGGTTTAATAAAGAAGAGAAAATTGATTCCTTTGAGAATCAACTCCTTTGTAAGTTGTTTTGTTTTGCTCCATTCACATTAAATACTCTGGTAATTTCTAATTGCTCAACGGAGTCCAAATTCTAGTGTCAATTGCATTGAATGGTAATGGGATTGTGTCAGTTCTGGTTTCTTTTTCTCTAAAGCCTTAAATGGATTTTTGTTGTTTTAATGAATAAAGAAGGAGTGATTTGTAGCATTAATACCTATTCTTTGAATGGTTGCATAAGTAATGCATTTGGGAGGTTCTTGTCACCTGTATAAGGTATCAGTCAAGTTATTTGTACCAATGTTCTAAGGGAAGACTTGAATGAATTGAATAGGCGTAGCTTACTTTCCACCTCTGTGTACTACTGACTGTTTGAGTTTAAGCAAGGTAGCTATCACATCCCTTAATTAATAAAAAAGATAATCTAGAGTTTAAACAAATATACAATTGAATCCATGTCATTTTTAGGACTAGAGGACTTTTCTACAAATACTATATCCAAGGACTCTCTTTATTGTCCATTGCTTAAAATCTAATAAAACAATCTACCAAGACATGAAAAGGTGGTACATTTTATTAAGGATAATTTATTTCCCATTTGTAATGTCTTTACATGATGAGTTAGATAATTTTAAGAACTAACTATTGTCGGAAATAAATCCCCAACAAAACCACTAAGGTGGGTAAAACCTAGTGAACAAAATCAAGGGAGAGGAGAACATTTTCAAGGTCCAAAATTAAACCTACCAAAAATATACATCCATAGGTTTGATAGTACAAATGTAATTTCATGGATAAGTCTCATGGAAAAATACTTTAAAATTCATTATACTATAAGTGAAATGGTTATCATAGCCTCATACATTTAGAATTAGGACCTTATTAATGATACCAATGGAGGATGAGTGACAAGCAAGGGAATATGCTTAGCTGAAAAAAATAGTAATGAATTAGCAACCTTTTGTGACCAATCATGCAATGGAAGTTGTTTTACCCAACTAAAAAATTAAAACAATTAAGGCTTGTAGCTAAATATAATGTTGATCATATAAGATTTGACAATTTGAGTGCATGAGGTGACGTCTTATCAAAGGATACAACTATATATTAAAAGACGTAATAACCAAATTAAACTTGATGTTTGCTTGTCAAAACCCTATATAGTTAGGAAATTTATGTAATAAGAATTGCATATTGAGAAAGAAAACACCACCAAAAGTTCCATACAAGGTGAAACCATAAGGCTAAATGACAAAAATGTGACTAATCCTACTAACAAAAACATGGAAAAAATCTTCAACTTAAGACATATTAGTAAGCTCTCTCTTCAACAAGAGACAAAGAAAAGAGAAAAAGGTCTTTGTCGGAATTGTGATAGAAAATGGTCAAGGGGTCATAAGTGTTATAGTAGTGAGAAAATACTAACGATTATCAAGAATGAGGTTGAAGAAAAGGGAGAATTACCTTTAAAAGAACCAAATTTAAAACTTAAGAATGAGAATTCCAAGAAAAATGTCATGCCCAAATTTTTTGCAAAGAGAACCCAACTAATTAATTTTTTGAAACATTAATTAACTAAATTATTTATCTCACCAAGTGTTTAAGATGCAACATCTAGTCATGATACAAACTTTTCACCTTTGTATAGCTACCTCTTAATTCAAGTGTGGAAGTTGAGTTTCATGGATTCAATAACCGGTCTCCATTAAGTCTTAATTGCAATATGTCACCTTACTGAGATTAGGAGTCCACATCAAAAATAACAATGTTATGCTTTAAGGAAACAATCACATCTGAATCGTTGCTACGAACACTATGCCTAACCGTAAAACACTTTTAAATAGCTATTTTGAATGAATGAATGAAGGATTTTAATGACGTACACAAGACTAAACAGTCTATGGGAGAAAAATAGACTTAATTTGTCTTCATGCTCTTTTTCAAGTCAGATTTCCTGCCATTAATTTTGACTAAAAGGCTGATCGTCTAGTTAATCTTATGTAATGATATTTCTAGTACCATTATGAAAGTAAAAATTTCACATAATTTTGCTCCAATGTGAACATATTGGTTGTCAATACTAGTACTTATGACAACAAGGATTACTTTCAAATGAATAGGTCGATAAAGTGCTACTATCTCTCTACATGCATCGAATGACATAAATTCACCACAAAAGCTTAAATTAATTGGTTATATCAAAAATAAAAATGTGAAAGTGTTGGTTGATACAAGAAATCTACACAAATTTATTGATAAAAGATTGACTAATGAGCTTACTTGTTTTGTTTATCCAATCTAATTTTTAAGTCATGATAGCTTATGGTAAACAACTCGCTTGTGGTGGTAAATGTTATCATATAAAAATCTCAATGGGAAATTATCAACTAGACTTAGAAATATTTGTTATCCCTATTAGGGGAGCGAATGTAGTTTTTTGGATGTGTAGTGGCTTAAACAATTCAAATTAGTGTTTTTCAATTTTCAAGACATATTTATGGATTTTAGTACACATGAGAACAAGTATAAAATTTTGGGGATAAAATCACCATCAAGTAAAATTATTAGCTCCCATAGGATGGAGAAATTGCTCAAGATGTGACAAATCCATAATAATGACATTGAATCAATATCATCCCAACAAAAGTGCCTATTTATCCCATATGATTATGCTTAACAAGAAGGATAATCCATGGAGAATTTTCCCACATTATAAGGAGCTCAACAAGATTACTCACAAAGAGAAAATTTATATTCCTATTGTTAATGAATCAAAATATAATACATTATATGCAAAACAATCTAAATGTTTCTTTATGGTGAAACAAGTAGAATACTTAGGAAATGTGATGTCACTTGAAGGTGTTACGATGGACCCTAAGAAGATTGAATCAGCACACGTGTGGCCAAAACCTAAAAATATTAAAGGTTTGAGAGGATTTTTGGGCCTAACAAGACACTATAGAATATTTTCTCATACCTATCATCATATAAAGAAATACTTTTTTTGGGAAGGTATTTAAGTGAATGTCCAAAAAATTGTGGTCGAATTTTTGATATGCCAAAAATAAAGGGGAACTTATAGACTCTAGGCCTCTTATAACTATTAATAATTCCAACATGATGTTGAAGAAATATCAATGGACTTCATTATGGGGTTTCTAAAGTCAAATAATCTTGATGAAATTTTGGTTGTTGTGGAAAAAATCATTAAGTATGCACATTTTTGTGAACTCTCATTCATTTGATGCTAATACTATGGCAAAACTATTCATGAAAAATGTATACAAACATAATAGAGTTCCAAAAATCATATCATGAAACATGCAAATATCAAAATTCCTAATCAAGTGGAAGAATTTTCCAATTGAAGATACAACATGGAATGGTGAACAATCCATACAAAATATTTTAGAGTTGCTAAGTGTTGAGGGCAACACTTTTATGAAGGGAATGGAAATTTTATGATTTTAATATCATATATTCCTAAGTATAATAAGGATAAGCGCTTGTGTAATGCTTAAGCTTAACACTAATTTTAGATACTACCTTAACCCCTCTTAATTAGAATGAAGGGTTGTGTCCCTATATATTTATCCCTATAAATAAGGAAGAAAATTCTCTCCCACATCATCATAACTTAATTTATTAAATTTATGTATTATTATTTGATTATTGGAGGTCACCCCCTCAAAGCGATCTACTATTTTTTTTATTTATACATTATTTCCAAGAAATATCATAATAAGATTTACTAAAATAAGATATGGGTTGCTCAAACTCATCTTGATTCTTTTTCAATACTACAACATCAATGATGTGAAATGAAACAAAATAGAACACTTGAAAAGGCCTAGAAAATTTCAATGAAGCTAAGAATAAAGGTTACCTAAGGTATTCTTTACAAGCCTACAACTATTATTAACCCTCAACACTAGGTTTCAACATCACAAAGGATTAAAAAAAGTTCACATGACCTAAGATAAGTGCAAGGCTAAGTCATCACAAGCCTATTGAAAACAAACACATAACACATATCTACCTTGATCCAAGAGTTTTTTGGTAATGGATTGAACCAAATATTTACTATGTTCTCAAGGCTCAATCCACCATGTCTCAAGTTCATAAATTCCAATAAGGAAAAAAGATAGTATTCATTGCCTTTTACTCATTTTCCTTCCATGTAAAAAATAACATGCATGAGAGGTATTAAATCCAACCAAGGAGTCAAATGCAACACATGAACTAATGATTCTAATCCAAAATAATATCAATGTTCATAGCATAACATAAACTCATAATTTCATTTCAATTTGAAAGTAAACTATATCCACATGTCTAATAATCAAGACAAGCACATCATATGATTCTATTTCTATTTATAATTTCCTATCAAACCAAATGATGATAATTGAAAGAATACAATATGGTACCTTCATCCCAAATGTGGGTAGTTTACACAAGTTTACAAAGTTCATTCCTACATAGCATAAAAATTGAACTAGAGACTGACAAAAGTCCTTCATTGTACATTTCTCAACAATACAATAATGAAGCTCTTACAACATTACAATAAAAAAGTGAAATCTACATGCTCTCCAAATCATATCCATAGATCCATAGGGCTCCAATAGTGACCAACACCACTAAACCATGTGGGACCCTAAGGGCCACCCCTCTATAGAGAGAGAGAGAGAGTTTATTAAGAAATCATGTAAACTCACGTAATACAATACAAGGATAATACAAGATAAAGGCCCCACAACACATCTAATAATCATACATTGCAATCATAACAAATAATGGAATATAAGGGCACAAATCATATCCATATATCTATCATTCCCCAATGGCGATCAACACCACCAGCTATGTGGGATATTGAGGCCCACCCCTCTATATTGAGAGAAGTTTGATTGAGAAATCATATAAAGTCATGTAATGGAATACAAGGATGATACAAGATCAATGCATACACAACACATCTAATACACATCTACATTACAATCATAATCAAACAATGGCATACAAGGGAAATAAAATCAATAACAAGAAAACACACATGAAATGTGATAACCAAAAACATCATACAATGAATGTGACAATCTAACACCACTCATGTGAAGATTCACAAAAAAAAATATTAGGTATTATGACCCAACAATCCATAAGAGAATACTACTAGACATAGGATACATAGAGTTTCATTATAACAACTTTTAAATTTTTGTGGATTTTGAGAAGTAAGAATCCATCTCAATGGAGATTCTCAACAAGAATCCTCCCCTCCCAACTATATTGATGTGATGTCCCTTCACTATCTTTTATAAACCTTCTCAAAGGTGTTTGATACTAGAAATGTCATATCTTTTGATTATGTATATTTTAATATTTGATTTCCAATCAATTGTATCTTATCAAATGGTATCCCTTTCAAGATCTTCTAGTAGGCGGTTCCCCTCTACTTCTAGCTCTTAAGTTCATCCTAATAGAAACATGTCTAAAATGATCAAATGATCATGAAATTAAAAATGAGGCTAAAAAACATGACATACCCATTTAAAAGATAGGAAACCACATTTCCACAATGAGACATTTCATCCCAAAAAATAAAAAGGTTTCACATGTATAAAAATACAAATTCCAAATTCTCACAATTTCAAGAATCATTCAAAAATATCAATCAGTGTTAATGGAAGCTTAAAAATTTCCTCAATTTTTAAAATTCAAAATTTCTAAAAAGAAAGAATACCCTCATGAGCATATGAAGCTCAAAGACACACTTTTAATAACACATAGGCGTTTGAGGAAAAATTTCTAAAGTAACAGAACTATTTTGAATTTTGAAAATTTGAAAACATACAACATATAAAATGCTACACCCTTAATATTAGTGTACATATGGTCATGAATAGTCGACTTGTGGCTATCTTAACTCTTAATTAAGCAATTATCATAATTATATTGTTATTTAGTTATTTAGGTTGGCCTAAGGCTTATATAGGTCTATCTAAGTTGACCTGGGTGATATCCTAGGCATAAACAAGGTATATATGAGGTAGTGAGTCTTATTTCATCATCATATTGTGAATTGTGTTCTCATTGGAGATATTTGTAGGTTTTCCTCCTTGAAGTGGCTTGTTATTCTCAGTTATTATCAATTATTTGTAGCATTTTTCCTATCATATTCTTCTAATGTGCAATTTATTTCATTACAAGTGGTATTAGAGCACGATCTTGGCGCCATAGAGGCAAGGCATTTTCTTAATATTGAAGGCCATTTTGGGAAGGGCATGCCCCTTAGATTTTGGCAAAAAAAATTATAATTTTTAAAGAGTTTTTGAAGAACATATTCAAGAAGCTACAAGCCAGTTTTAGAGTAATTAGAGCAAAATTGAGTGATTTATTGTAGAATTAGGGTTTTTACCCAATTTATTTGGAAAGTAAATATCTCCCCAATCTTACAAAATTGGTTCTTGATTTTTAGTGGGTTTTTGAAAAAATAATAGAGGAGCCTACAATCCAAATTTTAGAGAAATTGAAATAGAAATAATTGAATAAAATTATAAAATTAGGGTTTTTGAAAAATCTTCTCTCAATGCTACAAAACACCAATTTTTTTGGAGGATTTTATGGGAAAGTGCAGGTTTTATATTAAAAAATTCAATATATTTTGAATTTTTGTGTGTGATTTATTGCAAAATTATTTTCTACCATCATGACGGGGCCTACAACAAGAGGCAAAAAGAATACTACCACACTGGGGACGTCTTTAGATAGGGTGAGGTAGAAATTGAGGATATTAATCCTAATGATGAAATCAACAAGGTCAAGGGTGAGATTTCATCAATTAGGAATGACATAAATAATTTTTCTAAGAAATTGGACACGATTATTCAGGGGATGAAGTATAAGTGTGAAGATTCACCTAATAAGGTGGAAGATAATGCTTATGTTGGACATTAATTCTTGGGATTGACTCATATTTCAAGAACGATCATTCCTTTAATAATCCTATGCCTATGCAATTCATACTCAAGTTGGATATGAGAAAGTTTGATGACAAGAATCTAACCAATTGGCTTTGCCAAATAGAGCAGTTCTTTGATCTTCATCATGTTCCTAGTCAACAAAAGGTGGCTATGGAATCATTATACTTAGAACTAGATCAATTTATTTGGTACCATTGGTTATGTGATAAGAAAAGAAAGAAGGGTTGTGTGGTCATATGGTCCATTTTTCAAGAGGAACTCGCTACCCATTATGGAGATAACTTTATGGATAAATACCTCTACCAACTCAATAAATTAAAGAAAAAATGTACGGTCAAGGATTATATTTAGCAACTTCAAACCCTTTTTCTAAGAGTGGATAATGTGACAGAAGAAAACTTGAAGGAACTATTTCTAGGTGGTTTAAGGGGTTGCATAAAATATGAGATAGGGTTGTTCCAACCACAATCTTTGTCGAAAGAATATTAATGGAAAGATAAGTTGAGGAGATTTTTTGGCCAATAGGTGACAAGGGATTGTAAATTTAAGAGAAAAGATATCTCCTACACATTCATTACCTAAACCTACTAGATTGACTCCAGAAAAAAATTGTGGAGAAGAGAGCAATAGGGTTGTGTTTCAATTGTAACAACAAATATAGTTGAGGACATAAATGTAGTGAAAATAAATTATTCTATATGGAAGGTCCAAATGAGAAAGAAGAGGAGGAACCAATATTAAAGGGTGTTAGGGAGTCAGATGAGGAATTACATGATTCCCAACCAATCATTTATTTTCATGCACTCTCAGGTTTTAGCACCCCACAAACTCTCAAGGTAGTGGGTTTCTTAAAGAAGCGGAAAGTAATAGTGTTGATCGACTCAAGTAGTACCCATAATTTCATCAACAAGAATTTGGCTACTCGTCTAAATTGTTTTTATATCTAGCTTCAAATTTTTAGGTATTGATTGCATATGGTGGTACTATTAGTTGCTCAAGAAAATTTCATAGCATTAAATTAGCCATGGGAGATTATCACCTTGATAGCCCAATGTATGTTATCTCCATGGGTGCAACGAATATTATTTTGGGAGTACAATGACTTACTACCTTGGAAACAATTGAGATGAACTTCCAAGAACTATTCATGAGATTCAATTAGAAGGAAAGACAATAGATCTAAGAGGGTTGAAGGTAAAATATCAACAAATGGTAAGCTCTCATCAAATGTATAAGTTTCTCAACAAAGGAGTTGATGGGTTTGTGGCCTAATTATGCTCATTAGAATTCTATCAAGCTAATTCTCCTACCCATCCAAATTTACAAGAAATCATTGATTGTCACTCTCTGTCTTTCAGATATATACCTAAAGGACTTCCTCCTAAGAGGGATCATGATCATGCCATACAACTAGTTCCAGGGAGCCAACCACCCAACATCCAGCCCTACAGGTACCCATATATAAAAAAAAGTGATATTGAAAAGCTTGTGGAGGAGATGTTAGAGGTAGGAATTATCAAGCATAGCCAAAGTGCATACTCCTTTCCTGTGGTGATGGTGCATAAGAAGGATGAAGCTTTGTGCATGTGCCCAACCTATAGAGTGCTCAACATGTACACCATCAAAGATAAGTTTCCTATTCCACTCATTGATGATTTGCTAGATGAATTGAATGGAGATATGCATTTTACTAAGTTAGATATTAGATCAGGTTATCACCAAATCCAAATTAAGGAAGAATATATTTCTAATACAATATTTAGGACTCATGAGGATCATTATGATTTTTTGGTGATGTCATTTGCTCTTACTAATGCATTGTCTACATTTCAAAGTTTGAAGAACTTCGTCTTTAATAAATTATTGATCGGAAGTTTGTATTAGTGTTCTTTAATGATATATTGATTTATAGGAAGTCATGGGAAGAAAAATTGCATCATGTAGATCAAGCATTACAAGTTCTTGAAGATCATCAACTCTATGTTAATCCATCCAAGTGTGCTTTTGGTATCAATGAGGTGGAGTACTGGGGACACAGTTTCTCATGGAGTAAAGGTGGATAATAATAAAATTAAGACTATCATGGAATGGCCTATTCTTGGGATTTACTAGTATTATAGAAGATTTGTAAAGAAATACGGGCGTATAGCAACACCCCTCACAAATTTATTGAAGAAGTATTTTGTTCTTTGGAATGAGTCTACTAATGCAACATTTAAGAGATTGAAGGACGCTATGTGTACAACTCTAGTACTAGCCACTCCAAACTTCACTAAGGATTTTATTATGGAATTTGATGCTTCATAAAATGGTATAGGAGCAATTCTCATGTAGGAAGGTCGACCAATTGATTTTGAGAGTTGTTAATTAAAGGGTAAGAATTATCTCAAGCCTATTTATGAGAAGGAAATGCTAGCTAGTATTCATGCAGTAAAACACTGGAGGTCTTATCTAATGGGTAGACACTTCAAGGTTAAGACAGATCATGATAGCCTGAAATATTTTTTGGAAAAAATATTATCTTCTTCTAGTGTCCTAAAATTACACCCCATGCAATTTCACACTACATAACCAACCCTTTAGATTAATAAAGATGGTAATGAAAATTCCCCCTTTCACTTACCTTTAATTCCATCCTGAAACCCTTTGTTTTTGGACTTTAAGTGATTTTTTGTCAGGTACGCTAGCACGTCACGCAAACATCCTAAAAATATTCATAACTCTATGGCCATTGGGACATTACACTTCCGCCTTCTCAGGAAGTGTAACGCCTCTGGGTCACAGGCGTTCCCGAAAATAGCTTCTTGCATGCTATTCTTTCATTCTTTCATTTCATTTTTCCATTCTCTCAAATCGTTCTTACAATCTTTCATTCTAGCTCTCACTTTCTCATTCTACATCATGTCTATGATATTTTCTCAAGATTTCTCACATGTCTTGGCTTCTACATCATTGCCTCTCTCAACTCATTTAGAGTGTTGCATGATCTCATTCTGCATTGTTAGGTTACTTGAGGGGAGGTATCTTCACTCATTTTATTGCATTGTCATGTTTTATGTTAAGTAGCATATTGATATTTTAGCTTGTCAATTTATATATCTTGTTAATCTATCTAGCTAGTATCTACTTTCTTTCTCTATCTGTCTACTTGGTTGTTCGTGGAGGTGGAAACACCAAAATAGGGGTTTGATTGAGCCAAGCCCCAAAACAACCCCAACATTTTTCCTTGTTTCTATGTGTGCAGATTGTTCATTTGGAGCATTGCGGGAGGTTGCATAGCGTTGGACCTCTTGTGATTCTATTCATCTCTTCTCTCTCATTTTTTCATTTTGTTTAGTTTAAATCCTTGCATGTTAGTTTTCTTCCCATTGTTATTTCTATTATTTCTAGCATTATGTTAGTTTAGTAAAGCATTCAAACTTTAGTTTCTGGATAGACAATAAACTTTGTGTGTTTCTTGAGCACGTTCTGTTCTCAGATCATACAAGACCACAACACGTCGTGGGGACGTTCATGTACCGCATTGTCATCCTTGGCCAAGAGCTAGCCAACTTGCTCCCAAGACCTCTAAAGTTTGTTGTTTTGGTCCCTGAAGTCCTTTTGCCAAAATATGTCCTAAAACATAAATTACAATAAAAACTCCTTGCCTTTCCACCTTTGTCACCTAAGCTTTTCCTTTGATGTAGTTGAGGACCATTTTCTCCCTATAGAATCTTCTTGTCCTAGAGAATTGGGAGTAGAAAATCTCTTCTACACTTCTGAAGAGCAACAAAAATGGGTCATTTGATGTTGGGATATGATTTTGAGATTGTATATAGGAAAGGGAGGGAAAATTTTGTGGCAGATGCACTTTCTAGGAAGGATGAGAAAGATGAATCTTTATTGTGTTTCATTTCAATATTACAAACAAATTGGGTGGTAGAAGCCAAAGCAAAGTGGCAGAATGATGTTGCTATAAGTAATATCATTCAACAATTACAAAGTGATCCCAATAGTTTAGATAAGTTTTTTGGAAGGGAGATACTTTGTGGTATAAAGAGTGATTGTGTCTTTGAAATAATTCCACTCTTAAACACAAGATTCTCATGGAGCTTCATGAGTCTCTAGCTGGTGGTCATTCAAGATTTTTGAAGACATATCATCGAATCAAGCAAGATTTTTTTGGGAAGGGATAAAAGGTGATTTTCAAAAATTTGTTGTTGAATGTTTGATTTGTCAAAGAAATAAAGAGGATACAATTAAGACACCAGGTCTCTTACAACCCTTGGTTATTCTTAGCCAACTTTGGGAAGAGGTATCCATGGACTTCATCATAGTGCTTCAAAAATCTAAAGTTAATAATTTCATCCTGGTTGTAATAAATCGCTTCACTAAATATGCACATTTCATTGCATTATCACATCCTTTTACAACAAGTATAGTCGTAAAATATTTTTTGGAGAATATACAAAAGCTACATGGTACACCTAAAGTTATTGTCAGTGACAATGATCCTATCTTTACTAGTCTCTTTGGAAAGAATTATTCTCCTATTTGGGTACTCAATTGGCTCATAGTTCTTCATACCACCCTCAATTTGATGGGAAATTTGAGATTTTCAATAAGTGTTTGGAAGGATATCTATGTTGTTTCACTTCAAATAAACAATCTCAATGGTTAGATTGACTACCATTGGCAGAATGGTGGTATAACACTTACTTTCATAGTTTATAAAAAATATCTTCATTTATGGCCCACTATATGGATATCACCCTCATTTCATCACCTCATGATTGAAGGTGCCACCAAGAGTTCAGGCAATAGATGACCACTTGCTTCATCAACAATAAGTACTCTTGAGACTCAAGGAGAATCTAGCCATGACATAAAATAAAATGAAGTAGCAGGAAAACCAACACTATAATGAAGGAAGTTTTAAATTTGGGGATTTGGTCTTCTTGAGATTGCAACCTTACAAGGAAATGTCATTGAAGCAACAAAAAAATTAAAATTTATCTCTGAAATATTTGACCCATACCAAATCATGCAAAATATAGGTAGTGTCACCTACAAGCTAGAACTACCACCAACAAAAAAGATACATCTAGTTTTTCATGTTTCTTGTTTGAAGAAGGTAATTGGGCATAATATCCATACTCAAACAATATCACCAGAGCTTGATGAAGAAGGAAGAATCATATTGGAACCACAGTTCATTCATCAAACACGTACAAAGAAGCTAAGGACTAGAACACTCACTAAGTATCTCAGCCAATGGAAGAGTTTACCAGTTGAAGATGCCACATGGGAGGATGATGAGTTCATTCAAAGCATCCAAAATTGATTAGCATTGAGGATAATGCTTCTCTAAAGAGGGGGGATGCTACACCCTTAATATTAGTGTGTATATGGTTATGAATAGATCGCCTCACTAAATATGCACATTGGGATTTTTAGAAGCAAAAATCAACAATAAAAATAATCATAGTGTTGAACCTGATAGTAATAGCGTAATCATAATCAAATATAAATATATAGTGAAAGTAATGAAGTCCAAAGATATAAAGTCATATTTAAATCCCATAATACATATTTGGGAACATAAATTCCATCAAACACTTTCCAACTAGTCATATAATTGTAATGGAGTGAATTTGCACCCCTTCGCAAATTCCCCATTTACACCCCCTTACCTTAGAAAAATCAAACTCGATGATGCTATTCCACCTCATCCATCCACTTCCCACCCACTTGGTGGTTGTATGTAGTTTTAGTGGGGGAATTTATGTCGGGGATGCAAGTGCAACACGCGGATGTCTACACAGCGCATTGCCATCTTGACAGGATTCCCTCCTTTGGAATCTATAGAGGCATTACACTTCTCCATTGGTGATGAAGCGTAACGCCCTTGACCGACCTTGAACGGCTCTTTTGGGCTCAAATTCAACCTCAAAAGACTATCCTTCACATCTAATTGATCTTCTTCACATTTCTTCAATCTGACTTCACAGTTCTACACACTTTCTTGAGCATTTCACAACATTTTCCACCATTGTTGAAGCTCCAGCCGACACTCTGCTAGTTTCACTTCTCTTGTTGTTGCGACAACATTGGCATCTACAAGCTTATGAGCTCACATCTCCCTTCACATGCTTGAGGGCATCTTGTTGGGGAGGTGATATCCATTTTACTTAGCATCGTTATTTGATTTACGTAGCATACAATTGTTAGCATTGCTTGGTATTATTCCTTTCAATGCTTTCTTTATCATACTTTCTCTATTGTGGCTATCTTGGCTATCCGTGGAGGTGGGAACACCAAAATGGGGGTTTGACTGCGGCAAGCCCCAAAACAGCCCCCACATTTTTCCCTATTCTACTATGTGTAGGTACTTTGTTCGTGTGCAGCTTGCGGGAGGTTGGACCAACTGTAAGTTGCATTTCTGTCACCCTTTATCGTTATTTTGTATTTAATCAATCTATCCTTTAGTTAAAGTATTCTTCTTATTATTTTACTAGTTTAGTTGTTTTATGTTTTCATCATTGCATAAAACTGTACTTATTAGGTAGTTAGTGAATTCCTTGTTAAGTTTTGACTGTACTTTGTACTCCCTGTCCATACAGATGCCAATGCCCGACTAGGACACCAACGTGTCGCATTGTCATTTGTCTTCTGCATTGGAGTCCTTTGGTAGAGAGTTGCCTAAGTCATAGTCTAGACTCGAGAATTTCTCACCTGGTTTCCAAAACTCTCGGCTTGACAAAAGGACAATGGCAAATCAATTTCCCTTCATTTTCACCCTCTCAAACATTAAGCTTATGTTGAACAATCCTTAGCATGAGGTAGATCATGACAACCGATTGTTCTAGACCCTCCTGAGACCTGGGGTCCTGAGCAGTCAGTCCCCCTCCTCTACATTTTGGTGAACCTGACGAGAACTATTCTAGTTTCATTTGGTAGTACTAAAAGACTCTTCTCTCATGTTCTAGGTGTGTTTTGGGTGTGTGTGTTGTAGGGCGCCTAGCCTTGCAACCCAATCTACGACCCCTAGCATTGGCGTAGCTAGAAGAATCCTTAAGCATTATGAGATGAAGCCTTGAATAGGTCATTGTCTAACTATTAAACCCTTACGGGCTTCTGAGAAAGTCCTTTCCAGTGTACATAAGAGATGGCTTCCTTCATGCATCTGCCCATCTCATTTGTGCAGCCTGCGAGTGGGTCTCTTGCTATAACATTTACCTCGCAAGACTTGTCGATGAACTCTAATAGAGAACCATCTCCTTTGTACATTCCTGCATGTATCAATGGGAATATTGTAACTAGCATTCTCATTGACCCTACATGCCTGGTTAATTTTATCACAAAGGAGATCATGTTGATAAAATATTACATAATGATGGATATGATGAGTCTAAAAGCACTATATGTACACACAATGGGATTTTTTTTCCTCCCATCGATTCTATCACCAAGCTATTAGTCCTGGATGGGCCTAGGACTATGAATGCTCTCTTTGATATTATCCCAGAGTTCGAGTTGTTTAGAGCGAAACTAAGCATTCCATGGATAGTTTCCATGAACACAGTCCCCTTGGTAATCCATAAGTGCTTGAAGTTCTCTCATGAGGGTTTTGTGCATGTAGTCCATGACATCGGTTACAAATTGATGGTGGTGTGTGGAGGCTACTCACTTGATCACTTTTGGCTTGGCTTTATTGGTCTGCTCCCTCCCAAGACGAACTCGTTGTATTGAACTTATCTGAAATAGAAGAATGGGGGCATAGCGCCAAAAGTGACCTACCCTCCTTCTCCCTATGCCATTTTAGTTAAAGCTTCCATGATAGCGCAACATAAGGCTACCTCTGCCACTCAAAAAAGGAGAAGTCTGCTCAAGGCCCTTCGTCTTCTTCCTCTACAATTTCACCTGCCTCTACCTCCCACCCTGCTGCAGCGCCTTCGACTTTTGCCCCTGTGTCTTTTGGGGAGTCTGATGGTGCCTGCTTGGCAAAAGGCCAAGTGTTAGGTATTCAACCTTCCTATCTTTCCCACAGCGCCTCAGCCCATCTTGTATGGTAAGGGGAAGGGTCCCCGTGGAGCTGCCTCTATATCTCAGCCTCTGAGGCCTCCTACTATTCCTACCCCTAGGGTAGCAAATGGGAAGAGGCCCGTCACTAAGGCGCTCAAGTCTGATCCCTTGCCTATTGTCACATTTGCTCCTATTCCTATCCAAGAGTCACTCCCTACATCGGAAATGACTGTGATGGATACTCTGATGACTAAACAGGAGCCTCTTGTTGTTTCTCAAGTTGCAGCCTCTAGCTCCCAGAGGCGTAGAAACTGCCTTGTGCACGAGTGTAAGCGTTGGAGGAAGGTTCTAGCCGCTAAACAGGCTACTTCGCAAAAGGAAGGAGGGGAGCCAGCGGCTCCTGTTTCAGAATCTTCTATTGTTTCCTCCCCTTCTGCCCCTTCTGCTTCATTTCCCTTCGCCTCAATCTTACTTTTGGCTCCCCCTACGAGTGTGAATGATCCTCACCCCAAGAGGATGCAAGTATTCATTGCTCCTTCGACTAAGCCTCCCCTTCTGATGTTCCTTCTAGACGTCCCACATTTTCCCAAACCCATGGATATGTTGAATACCTCAGTGTTGTCTATTGCAGTTTTCTCCTCTTCCTCCTCACCTTCTACTTCATCTATGGGGATCTATAATCCTCTGACGAAGCACAAGTTGGAGGATGACCCCACTTCCAATGGGGGTCAGAAGAAGGGATCGCCTTCTTTGAAGGTTGGTTATGTGTTGGCTTGCATTGTCCTAGTGACAGAGGTAGCCTCAGCATCCCTAGAGTTTGTCACTGCCCCCGAGTCTTTTGGTGAGGTCGACAGTGGATCTTGGGTGCATCCTTCATCGCCCACTCAATTGACACATGGCACTCCCGTAAAGTGCATGTTCAACTATGTAGACAATGTCCTAACTCTTTCGGTGATTTTTGCAAGATCTCTGACGTTCACCTCACAAGAATTGAGTGAAGAGGACCTCAAGGGGAACTCTTCCTTGGCTCTTGTCGCAAGAGAGTCGAAGGGTACCCACTTGTTACCCCACCCTTGTAGGATCATCTACCCTCCCCTTGGAATGATCTAGATTGGGAAAACGATGACCTCCTGGTTGATGAGGACTAGGGGGCACCTCTTCTTTATCTGTAGATTAGATTGTATGTGTGTGTTGTGTTCCCCCATGCTTGTTTTATGTGTTCCTGGAGGACCCTTGTCACCCTTGTAGGTGCTTGGATACAATAGTGTTTTTGTGTCATGAAACTTATTCTATTTGTCACATCATTCTTCTCTTTGTTGTGCCTTGATTCTCGACAATTGGGAATGATGCAAAGTGTTGGGGGCATTCAGGCCTCCCTTCCATGTTGACCCAATTTATTTATTTATTTTTGTCTTCACGTGCCTTTCTTTACATGGTTTGATATAGTAGGGGGTTGATGACAGTTCATTTATATATTATTATATCTATCTATTTATATTTATGAGCGGCTCTAACCCCAAAATATCAGATCCCCTATCTCTTGTTCTTTATGTCATTATTTGTCCTTTCTTTTTATCTTCTCTCTTATTTGCTTGCTTTGTGATGTTGTGGTGCTTATGTGTTGTCCCTCGTGTGCATGACAACATTACTATGGTTACATCTCGTCATGTTCTGCAAGCCATAACATCACTTTCATTCTTGATTTTCTCTCCTTAGGATGTCACATGCCTCTAAGTTTAGAACACGCCATTCTAAGGGGGGGTTATCATACTGCTTTGATTTTCAGAAGGTGTATTCGGTGGCCAATGAATCCCTCGCTAAAAATCCTTTATTTTTCAAAAATTGCATTCTTCAACATGGATTCCTGGTGGATTTTTTCTTTCATCATGGATTCATAAGATAGAATTTGAAAACTTGCCTTCGAGAAGGGAGTACCTTTTCTAATGAAGAATTCTAAAAACTTTCTCTTGTGAGGGAGCATTCTTTCTTTCGAATTCCTTGATGAAAGAAATCTTTCAAAAGGATTCTTTGGTGATAGAATCATTGGCAAAAATTCTATCTCTTTTCAAAAATTCTATCACTTTCAAACAGAGTATCCCTTGAGTGGACCCCTTTTCTTTTGAAGGGTTCCCAAGGGACCCCTTTGAAAGCTTCTCCTTCAATTGTTAACTATCTGCGTGACTATATGTTTGTTTCCTTGTGTGGATTTTTTCTATCTAACATGTTTTTTCTGTGGATTAACATGTTGCTTTGTAGGTGCGCCTGTGAAGCTGCTTTTCAATTGACCTTGCAGGACCGAGCACCTATAAGGCCCCATCAAACTCTATTGAGCTTCTTACATTTGGCTTGGCTTCCTTCAAGACCAAGCACCTTGGGGCACCTCCTTTGCAAGTCTAAGGACTTGTTAAGCGCTTACATCCTATGGGATCTATTTGTTCAACTTTGTAGGACTGGGCACCTACAAAGCCTTCTTTGTTCACATTTCGTAAGTCTGTAGACCTGCGACGCATTTTTTTCAACTCTCCTCAGGACCGAGTACCTATGGAGCCATCTCCTCTTTCTGTGCTTTCAGGTGTGTCAAATTGCGATCTTCTTCCTCGACGGTTCAGGCATGCTTTCTTGAAACATTTTTGATCTACTTTACCTTGCATTTGGTAGCACATATGCACACTAAAGTGGGGGAAAAATATAATGGAGTGAATTTGAACCCTTCGAAAATTCCCCATTTACACCTGTGAGCACCTATTAAAATCTGCAAACACTAAACTTCAAACATGGGTTAGTACCTACAAATTCCTCAAGAATACTCCTATGAAATACCTTGTAAATGCTTCAAAATGCAACAAATGACAAGAGAAAACTAAAAGCATCATGAAAACAATTAACAAGTACCTATTCCATAGTGGATTGGTGTCAAATGTGAAAATGACCCTTTCCCAATCCTTGCTCAAAAGCTAAAATGATGAGATGCAATGGAGATGAGAAAAATTAGTTCTCAAACCAAGAGAGTAACTTTGCATGTAAAATGTGGATGAGTTGATGGAGATTAAGGCCTTTATTTATAGATTTTCTTGATGAGAGATTGGCCAAATGGGTGAATGTGGGACTAAATGTAAGCCAATGAAAGGAGTCCACTTGTCAAGTTGCCATTGGTTGAAGGATGTGCAAGATTTGGGAAATGTGCCCAAGAGAGGGAGTTTCAAATTCAAATTTGTGCCATAAATTTTGAGAGGAGGACATGAAAATGGGAAATTAATGCAATGTTGGAGAGGACAAATCAACTTGTCCTCATTTTCAAACTTGAGGGAATATTCCCCATAAATGCCATGTTGAAAGAAAATAAGGGATTTAATAAATCAATAAATTGATTTATTTGTGCAAGTGGCATTATCTAGAGGATGTGATGGGTGATTAGGTTAGGCTAATTAGGATTAGGTCAGCTTAATGATGATTAGGATGATTTTGACTTTTATGATTTAAATATTTGATTTATTTAAATCAGAAAAGGATGGAAAATGCATTATGATTTAATTAAATGAATGTTTGATTTATTTGATTAAAAGGTTAATGATAATGTTTATTTAATTTTAAATTAATGACCTTAGGAGATGGAGATTAATGAGATTACTTGATGAATGGATGAAGGTGAATTTGATTAATTAAATGAGCGGATGCATGTGAAGCCTGGTTTACTTGATGAATGCATAATGCTAATTTTGCATGTCTACATTTTGCCCCTCTTTGAAGCAATGTACTTGTTGCGTTGGTTCAAAGAATAATATTACTGCGATCAAAATTCAAATTTTATTTTATTTTTCGGATGCCCCAGCGGAAAGTACACCGATACATTGCCCCCTCGAGAGATCGAGCAAAAAGATTCAATTTGAGGGTCAATCTCGCGATAAAGAGGTTCAAAATGGATGGTTATGGACGATGATGCAAATGAGATAATTTTAAGATGCTTAGAATAACAAATCTATATTATCTTAAACAACTTAAATGATGATTTGATGTATGAGATGGATGATGTGATATGTTGTGATTATGCAATGGATGATTTATGAGATGCTTAAACTAACAGATCTATATTATGATGATGATATGCATGTGAGATGATATGCAGAATATTGATGGTTTGTGGATGCAAGATGGATGCACTAGTGAATGTATTGGTGATGATGATTAACTATTCATGTTGTGATGTTAGTGCGAAAAAGAAGATATTAGATGATGACAAGAGGATCCAACAAGCCAACATTATGAGAAATGATGATGAGAAAATGATGATGATAGATGGATGATTTTCTTATCAGGGATTGGGATTTCAAAAGGGTCACTTACCTTACGTTTGATAACATGCATAAGTACAATGCATCAAGGTATAAAGGACCAGGATGGCGTTGTACTTAGTGTGATGGACTTTGACTTGACAAATAAATAGGAGTATTCTTGTTCACACCTGACATACGGAAACCTTGCTAGGATGCACTTTAGAAGTTTCAAACATCTCGGACCAAAACACGGAAAGGTATAACCAATCAATGCAATAGTCAACAACCTGTCCAAAAAATCCTCTATAAATACCTAACAAAGCAAGTATTCGCCAAGTTATTTTACAAGAACATCCAACAAGCACAATAGACAAAAAAATAATGATCATTGCCCCATTCTTATCTCTCTAAATCCTTCATTTGGATATCATCGAGAGGTCCTTGGATTGAGCGCAATAAGATAAGTCAAAAGACAAAGATAAAGCACACAAACAAGTTGATGTTCTTCAATACCGCTAACCAAAAGGGAATGTGTTTTTAAGGATAAGAACCAAAACTTATTGCCAAAAAATAACACCCATTGTAGGAAGGATACATCCTAGGACATGTTAGTGGATGGCCGCGTCATTTCGTTTATCAAAGTGTTCTT
Source organism: Sequoia sempervirens (assembly GCA_007258455.2). NCBI lineage: Eukaryota > Viridiplantae > Streptophyta > Pinopsida > Cupressales > Cupressaceae > Sequoia > Sequoia sempervirens. The sequence continues at coordinate 382,958,245 of VDFB02353493.1, read as the reverse complement.
TCTGATAAATAATGCCCCTTGTAGGAAGGATTCATCCGAGGACATGATGTTATCGGATGATTGATATGGGACTGATTGGATGATGGACTATCGACACAAAGAATTGACAACTTGTTTACATACTTAGACTTCAGACTTGACGTTTTTGAGTTTTACTTTTAACCTACTAGACTTGTTTCTAATTGTTTCACCAAAGGTTGAGGGTGACGATTAGTTTATTATGAGTGGTGTTTATTCGGGTGCAAGCGAGATGAGACCAGATGGATTTTTCAAATATTTGGATGTTTTTGGAGTTTTGCAATGTTTTGAGGCTGTTTTTGGTATTTTTTCAAGGCTTTACAAATGTTTTGATTTTTTATTTTTCAATGTTTTTGGGATTTTCTAAAATTTTGACCAAGAAACTAACCTAAAGACCTATCCTAGGGGCCTCGGGGGCTGCTCAACACATTAGCCTTGCCTACGTTATACATACAGAGACCGCGTAGTTCGACTGACGACTTGACCGATTTACAGATGAAGATATACATGATGAAATGTCAGTTTATTATGACAAACTCCTATAGGACTGACCTAAATGTCTCGGGGGATGATCAAAGATCAACCTTGCCTACGTTCAAGCTCAGAGACGACGTAGTTTGACAAGGCGACCTTGTTTTTGACTTTTTGACTGAATTTTTGACCTATTTTTGGATTTTGATATGTTTTGAATGTTTTTGGATTTTGTGCTTTTTCGATGTTTCTAGATTTTCTGATATTCTAATGTTTTTTTATTTTCTAATTTTTTTGATGTTTTTGGATTTTCTGATTTTTTGAAGACTTTAAGATCATACACGAATCCGATCCAATAAGAACATGCCCCCAATGTGATGTAATAGACTACTCCGATAAAGGCAGGACAAACTGGCCTTGAGGATGGGCCAAGTAGTACTAGGAGGGATCACGATACGAAAACAGAACCAAGCTATGGTGCGGATGCAAGTGGATGAGTGATGGATGGAGACCTAAATGCGATGAATGATGGAAGCGAAATGGATGGATGATGCCGAACAAGCCGTAAAGATCCTGGTGGATGGAAAGTGCTTATTTACTCAAGGCGCTTGTTTGCCAGGTTCTCACCAAGGTACTTGCCCAAAGTGACACCAAAGTGGTTTTCACTAGAGGAAAAAAAAAATTCTTTACTATTTTTTTATCCTTTTTCTGAATTTTTTTTTTGGATTTTTGGCTTTTTTTATTTTTTGTTGTCACAAAGATGCCTGTTTGCCAAGTTTTCGCCGAAGTAACCAATTTTTCAGGACTTTTTTTTATTTTTTGGATTTTTGGGTTCTATACCTTGAAAGATTTAGGCATAAAACTTTTTGAGATGGGAGTTATTCATTGGCTCTTGTAGAGGTTCCCCTTCGGGTGTTGATAGCTGATATGCCCCTGACTTATAACTTGCTGTGATGACGAAAGGTCCTAGCCAGTGGAGTTGAACTTGCCTTTGTTGCTTGGGTTTGGGACATTCTTCGATTTTCTTTTAAGACCAGTTCTACCGACTTGGAAGGTCTGCTTCCTAATTTTCTTATTGTAGCTTCCATTTGGAGTCACAATGCGATGGGCTTGCAAAGTGATTTAAAGCATTTATCCGTCTCGTAAAGTAACTCGGCTCATTTTATTCGCATTACGATACTGCTTCATCAGAGTGAGGTTTTGCGATGATATCTAAAGGGATGGGAGCTCAATCTGTTAGGGAGAACAGCCGATCCATAGACCAAAGAGAGGGGTGGCCGGTGGGTGTCGCGGATGTTAGTTCGATAAGCCCGAGTTAAATGCGAGATGCTCCCGATCCGCATTCCTGCGTCGTGATCCTTTCTTGAGGATTTTGAGGATGGTTTTGTTTTGTATTACCTTGGCCATTTTCTTGGGGGGATAGTACAAGGTGGAGAAGCGATGGATTTTTGAATTTCTGCGCATAAATTTCGCCAAACCTCCTGGTTCTTAAATGGTGTCCCATTATATGAGATAATGGCTTGTGGGACAAGTAGCGACATATAGAAATGATTTAGGATTGTTTTTGGGAATCTGCTTCGGTTATATCGTCATGGGTATGGCTTCCACCCACTTTGTGAAGTGCCTAGAGTTAGAGTTATGATGAATTTGGTTGCCATTGGATGAGGTGGGTGTGATTTTTCCCAATGGTCAGTCCCCTTTGTGAAAAGGCCCATGGTGTGATAATAGGATGAAGCTCTTGGTGGAGCATGGATAGAGGTCCCCATCTTTAGCGACATTGTAAACACCTTTTAGCATGATCATGTGCTTCTCTTTCCATTGTGGGCGATGTGCACATCCCTCAGCAGTTTCTTGGCTATGGTCATTCCACTCGAGTGTGAACCACAGATACCATTATGAACTTCAGTTAAAGCGGTTAATGCCTCCTCAGCATTTAGGCTGCGTAACAAGGTACCTTCTATGCTTCTACGGTATAAGGTATCACCTAGGATGACAAATCTGGATGCCTTTTTGACAAAAGTTCATTTTAGGTTTGATGGGAAGTTAGCGGGTATGACTCTTATGCGAAGATATGTGTAGATGTCATGGTACCAAGGATCACTAGGACCAACGATTTCACACACGAATTTTGATTCTGGTACCTCGTATGCGGGAACGAGAAGTTTCTCAATCAAGAATTTGTATTTTGGAACATTGTTGGGGATATTCAGCAAGGATCCCATTGTTGCCATGGCGTCTGCTACTCTATTGTTGGTTCTAGGAATCTACTCAAATGTTATTTCAATGAAAGATTCTTTGAGAGTCTCCACCAATTTCTTGTATGGAGTGAGCTTATCAGCCTTGGTCTGATATTCATTATTGACTTGATTTATGATTAACTGAGAGTCTCTATAGACTTTGAGAGCTATGATATTCTATTGCACTGCTATCTTGAGACCTATAGTCAAAGCCTCGTATTCTGCGATGTTGTTGGTGCAAGGAAATGCCAGTTTGTATGACCTTGGTATGCAGTCCCCTTGTGGGGTGATGAAGAAGACACCAGCTCTTGATCCGTGCTATGTGTATGAGCCATTGAAGTATAGTTTCCAGTGGTCAGCTACATTGAGGTTAAAAATAGATTCATCTAGAAACTTTGAGACAAGGGGATTCTCAGAGTAAATAGGTGCTTCTGCTAGTTGATCTGCAATAACCTGTCCCTTAATGGCTTTTCTCTCCACATACTCGATGTCATATTTTGATAATATCATTACCCATTTTGCCATTCTTCCCGTGAGCATTGCCTTTGATAGTAAATATTTGAGGGGATCAATTTTGGCGATGAGCTTTATCTTATGTGCCAACATGTAATGTTTGAATTTTTGTGATGCAAACACTACTAGGAGGCATGCTTTCTCGATGAATGAGTAGTTTAGCTCATGACCGACCATTGTCTTGCTGATATAGTAGATAGCCCTCTCTGTTCCGTTTTCATCATGCTGAGCGAAGAGAGCTCCAAGGGTTGTTGTTGTTGCTGATACATATAAGATCAATGGATTTCATGGGATGGGTGGCATTAAGACTAGTGGTGTTAGTAGGTATTCCTTGATTTTGTTAAATGCCTCTTCGCATTTTGTGTCCCATTTGTACACTACCCCCTTGTGGAGTAGGTGAGAATATGGGTTCTGCTTGTCCGCCAGTTGTGCTATGAATCGTCGAATGGGATGAAGTCTGCCTTGGAGACCTCTCAGTTGTTTTAATGTCTTTGGTGCTTCCATTTCAAGGATTGATTTCACCTTCGCCGGATCCATCTCGATACCCCTCATGGACACTATGTATCCTAGCAATTACCTGATTGTACGCCGAAGACGCACTTCTTTGGATTTAGTCTGACTTTATATTCCTCCAGTCTTTCAAAGATAGCACTTAGGGTTGCTATATGATCTTGTGTTTTTCTTGACTTAGCTAGAATGTCGTCTACATAGTCTTCGACTATTTTATGAATCATGTCGTGGAAGATCAATGTCATGGCCCTTTGATATGTTTCTCCTGCATTCTTTAGGCCGAATGGCATCATGTTCCAACAGTAAGTTCCCCATGGACAAGTGAAGGTTGTCTTATGTTGATCCTCTTTTGCTATCATGATTTGATTGTATCCTGAAAATCCGTCCATTAGTGATAGCATCTCATGTCCTGTTGTCATATCTACTATCATGTCGATGTTGGGAAGCGGGAAGTCATCTTTTGGACATGCTTTGTTCAAATCACAATCTGTGCAGATTCCTAATGGCTCCATCGGGCTTTGAATCAGGTACCAAGTTTGATACCCATTCTGGATAATCTATTGGTCGTATGAATCTTGCATCTAGTAGCTTTTTTAGCTCCATTTTGACCAATAAGGCGATCTGAGGGTGCATTTTTTGAAGCTTTTGTCTGACAAGCTTTTCTTTTGGATACTCTGCTAAGTGGTGAACCAAGGTCTTTGGATCAAGTCCTGGCATGTCGACATAACTCCATGTGAATTTTATTTGTCTTTCCCTTAGGAATGCTACTAGGAGTTCTTGCTCTTCTGATAATAGTGATTCCGCATAGAATGTGATATGCGGGGTCTCCTCTGTTCCTAGATTGACTGGATTGCATTTTTCGGCCAAGACTGCTAACTTTTCCTGATGAATAGCTCTTAGAGGAAGATTGAATCCTTCATCCTCGGGTGCCTCAGAGAGGTTTTCACCATTGGATACGTCCTTTCTTTTTACTATTTTCTTGCCAAAGAGTGCCACAGTGTGGTTTTCACTCAAGGACTTGGATATGATTCTTAGTTTCTCACTTTTGCGACTGAAGGATTCAATCGTTTCCCCATAATAGGCATGTGTGTCCAACTCCATTATAAACCCTGCCTTGTGATCTCCATCTGGAATGTTATCCCTCAATCCCATGAATTCTGAGAGCGCCTCATCATTTTCGAATGTATCAAGAACCGGTGGTCCTCGTTGGTCATAGTCAATCAGTTGGGCGTAGACTAGGCGGATCTCATGATTTTGATGATCAGATTCGAAAGATAAGGTACTAATCATGCAAAGGGCGGTATCCTCAAATAACCTAGGTAGATTGGATATGGGGTCCTCGTCATCGCTACTAATATAGGCCTTAGTTATAAAGTTATGTATGTCTCTACCTATGGATGTTGATGAGAGTACTTCTGCTGCTATTGGCTGAGGAGAAATATTAACCGTTCTAACCAGAGGACTTCAGCCACGTATGGTTATACTCAGAGGGGTACATCTAAGGCCAAGATTTGTTATCGGTCGCGTCTCTGGCATGATAGGTATTATGAGCCCATTGTCATTTTTTCCAAGTCTTTGGTTTCTGTCGTAGCCCATTGCAAGCATCATTTGCAAACCCTTGCTTCTGTTATCCATTGGTAAATCGGGTACTGGTCTTTCATCTTGATAGAGCATGTGTGATGGATCTTCCTCAATAACCTCCTGGCCAAGATCTCCCCAGCTTGTGAATTCGGTATAGTCTTCAGGAGACGTTTGTGATGTGGAAGCATGATTCTCTTGTGGACGACCTCATGATCTAGGAGATTGTGGTAACTCTCCTACCACAAAGGCATTGTTAGGGAGCTTGTAGCTTCCACAACCGTCATCCTGGATGATGAGTTTGATGTCGAAGATGGTGGGAATGGCGGAAGTGGCAGGTGTCTTTGTCACAGAAGTGGATGCGAGGGTGGCGGGATCGATGTATTGTGTGGATGGGCCCTCATCATTTTTTGGTACCTAGGGGATTTTGTAATATTTTTCTTCAAGATACTTGCAGTATGAGAAAGGTTCTAGATCTCCATGGACAGTAACCTCTTGTCCATTATGTGTAAATTTCACACATTGGTGGAAGGTTGATGCTACGGCTTTCATTGCATGGATCCATGGGCGTCCCAAGAGGATATTATATGGCAAGTCGAGGTCCATGACCTGACAAATGGTTTCCATGAGCATTGGCCCTACTTGAATAGGGAGTTTAATCGTGCCCTGAGACACTCTTTCTTGGTCATCATATGCTCTTATCGTGATGCCATTTCCTTTGTCAATGGAATCTTCTGATATTTTCAACTGCTTGATGAGGCTTAGGGAACATATGTTCAAGCGTGCACCTCCATCCACCAGGACCCTTTTGATTTTGCTCTTATGTACAATGGCTTCCAAGTGAAGTGCACGGTTATGAGATGGTTGGGCGGGAAAATCTTGGTCAAAGAATGTAAGGAGATTAGGTGTTATGATATTCTGACCATAGCTTGGAATTGCTCCGCATCGAGATCTGCGGGGATAGTGGATGAGGCTAGTGCTTCTTCAAGGATCCTTTTGTGAGATGATGATATTTTTAACAACTTTGTGATGGAGATGTGTGTTGGCATTCTCTTGATTTGATCTAGGACATTGTAGCCATTAGGAACGGATCTGGATGCAGGGACTCTATTTGGTTGGGATGATCTTGCAATGGTTACTTTGCCGCCTCTTGTGGTGACTCCACAATCTTCGGCATGGGCGCCTTTGATGGTGATGACCATGCAGTCCTCATTTAGGGAGGCAACGACTGTTTCATACACATTATTTACACTACCCTTCCCTTTATCATTTTTGTTCCCTTTGTTACCATGATTCGGCATCAGATTCGTATATATCTTAAGATCCTGATTTCCCGTAGGTTGTTCCACGTTTATGATTTTCTTATCGATGAGATCTTGGATGATGTTTTTGAGTCTCATGCAGCTGTTTGTGGTGTGGCCTTTGATTTTATGAAATTCGCAAAGTTGATTCTCGTTATACCAAGGAGGTTTGACATCAGGTTCTTGGTAGTTCTCAAATGTAGGAGGCTTGATGAGTTTTTCATCGATCAACTTTTTCATTATGTCCTCAAGTGGTTCCCCCAAAATGGTGTATTTTGTTTGGGATAACTTTGCGCTGAGGTGGTCCTCTTTGGTCATTGAGATTATTGATGGTTGGATTGTTGTTGGGTTGGTGTGTTGTGTAATGGCGGTTTTGGTGTTGTGTTTGGATTTGCAGTGCGGGTGTATTTTGGTGTGGACCACTAATGACCACCTTGGCATCGACGACGCCATCATTAGTGATGTTTTTGTTCCTTTCCCATGTGCGAGGTTTATTGTTGTAATTGGATGATGGGCTGTTATTTTGTTGTTCGTGATATGATGTTGATTCTGCAGGTTGGGTCACAAGGGCTCTTTCGATGCTAAGCACTTTGGAGATCAATTGCTCATATGTGGTGATGCCCTGAACCTTGAGATGAAATGCCAAGCGGCCTTCAAGGTTGGCTATGATGGTGCAAACTTGTTGTTCTTCTGGCATGGTCCACTTGCTTCGATTGGCCTTGGATCACCATCATTGTAGGAATGAGGTGAATGATTCACCCTTTCCTTGTTTTAGAGCTGAGAGTTCTTCGAGACTAACATTCTATAGCAGGGCCTGCCAAGCTCCTAGGAAATAAGTATCGTCATATGCGACCTCTATGCAATGAACCTGGAATTCCCTAATGTGATCTTCAAGGTTTCCCATCCCTCGATATTTGTCAAATTTGGGGATTTCAAATCCCTTGGGGAATGGTTTCATGTCTAGGATCCTATCAAATGGATAGGGACACAAGTTGCTTGGTGTTTTTGTTGTTTGTCCTGATTGAAGGTCGAGCACTTGTTGCGAGAGCAACCTGAGTTGTATCATCACATCATTTGCGGATCAGGGGGTGGGATGAAGGTGTTTTGGGGTATTTGAATCGTGGGTTGGGTGGGTGGGTTGGTCGGTGTGTTGTTTGATGGTATCTGTATGTTCTGGCGGGCAAAGTAGGCTTCCACTTGCTTTTGTATGAACAATGCTTGTTGTTGATCTTGTTGTTGTTGTGCTAAGATTTGTGCTTGTTGTTGCGCTTGTTGTTGTGCTTGTTGTTGGGTTTCCAATTCTGCTGCTTCTTGTTGCTCTTGATATTGCTTTAATGCTTGTTGATATGCTTGCAATTGCGCTACTTGTGCAAGAAGTTGTGCTTGTGCTTACGCTTGTTGTGCTTGATATTGAGCTTACACTTGGGCTGTTTGTGCTTGTGTTGCTTATTGTTGCAATAGAAGTTGTGCTTGAGCAACCTTTTGTGCTTGCAATTCTTGTGAAGCTTGAGTGGCTTGTTGTCGTTGTTGTTGTTGCAATAAAGCTTGGGCTTGTGTGGCTTGTTGCGTTTGCAGTGCGGCTTGGGCTGCTTGGGCGGCTTGCGCAGCTTAAGCGGCTTGTTGCGCAACTAGGTATACAACTAAATTTGTTTCTGCACTTGTTGGTATCCTCTTTGAAAAGCGGCTTGCAATGCTGCATTATATTGACTTGATGTGGTGGAGGTTGGTGGTGGTAGGGGGTGGTGGTGGATTCGGAATGGCGTTCGTGGTGAGCGATAATGTCATGTTGACATTTTGAGTGGTGGATGGTGGTATTGATGTGATGGATGGTGTTGTTGATGTGATTGGTCCTTGAGATACCATGCTTTGTGATGTTAAGGGGGTATTTGATGATGTTTCAATTGTTTGTGTGTTTGTCCTCTGTTGGTGCGATGTCGACGACAAGTTTTGAGTGTTTGGCATAATGCTTTGATTGATGATGTTGTCTTGATCGATACTTGGTAGAGGGGGAAGCCCTAGACCAAGGAGTGGTGTAGATGACAATGGTAATGGTGGGAGAGGTGGAAATGTAAGGGGTGTTAGTTGTTGTAAAAATGTCGTGGTTTTGAACACGCCCCTTGGTCTGAACATATCTCCCTCTTCTTGTGGATTTGCGAGAAGAGGTGTTTGAGGCGTTGCGTGAAAAAATGATGATGATGGATCGTGATGGAAAGTGAGAAGAACATTTTTATGTAGTGGGTTTTCGGGTATGTTTTGCTCCAAGGTGGTGTTTGCATCCAAGCTTTGGTTATTAACAAGGGGGTGTGTTTGAATAGCATTAAGAAATGCATTTCCCTTATTAACATTGGGTTGTGTTGGAGCAAACGATGTTGTGATCTGCAGGATGTTTTGCGTGATGTTTTGGGATGGGGGTGTAGATGAGATGGGGATGGTGGATGATATTGGAGGAAATGATGTCTCCACTATGGTACTTACATCAAAATCCGAAGGTAGTTTGGCCCCTTTTTTTGCTAGTTCAAGCATGTATAACAAAGGGTTGAGCCTCATCATGATGTTGATGATTTTATGGTTGTCCGGATTTTGGAGCATTTCAGTTATTTCTTCGTGAGACATTCCAAGGGTAAGATCCTCTCCTTGGTTTTCCTCTTGCGGATTTTGCGATGATGTTGGAAGGTTAATTGTGAGATTTCCAGACCCAATGGGATTTATTTCAGGAGTGGTTTGACTAAGATCACTTGAAGCGAGTGTTTCTTTGTTGGCTTCCATTCTCTTCTTGTATTGAGATCTGGTTTGAACCATAAAACAAGGAACATTTTTTTAAGAATGGGAGATGAATCTCTTGATTCTTTGGATTGATCTTTATTTTATGTCCCAAAGTGAAAAATTTTAGGATATCTTGAGGATCGAAAGGTGATATGATGATGATGTAAAAGATGAATGATGCAGATGTTATGATCTTTTTGGTAAATCTTGAAGGAGATACTAGGCTTTTGGGACTTTCAGATATGTTGCAGATTTTGATTTTGGGATTTTTCCTTGATTGATTTTGATTTTTATTTGGATTTTGAACAAATAGACCCTAAGATTTTTGGATGATTATCTAAGGGATAGATTTGACCAAAGGATGATAATTTTCATATGTGCGGGGAGAAGGATGCATCTACCCACACCTATCCAAACAAGATGATAGTTTCACTAAGCATATGACGAAGGATTCATCTACATATACTAAGCTAAACAAGATGATTTTTACTAAGAATATGCAAAAGGATGCATCTACACATACCTAACCAAAGGTGATTTTGATAATGTTTTCAAGGATTTCGTCTCAATGATTTTGATGATTTTTGATTTTGCCAAAAAGCCTAGTATTAAAGATGATCTCAAGATTTTCCAAAAGGTGATTGTGAGATGATTTTTTTTTATGTTTCAAAGGATGGATGAAAATGATTTTGATTTGATTTGATCCTAAGATGAACCTAAATAAGACACCTTGTTTGCCTAGACCTAGGTATTGAAGAACAAGCTTTTCTCTAAACAAGATGTTCAAACTCTCTGAAAAGATTTGGGTTTTGGCAGTAATAGAATGAATACAAACCAGGTTTGTTCCTTGAAGCCTTTTTGTAAAAGTTGAAAAGTAGTCTTTGTTTGACTTCGTATAACATAGAGAGATGTTCTTGACGGGCTATCAGACTAAGGGCTTTCACCTTTGGTTTCTTGATCTTGATTTTGCGTGAAATCATTGGAGACACATGTGTGGGGTCCAATTGTCTTTAATCTTTTCTTAATGGATTCTTTTTACCACAAACACACTCTTGATTAGATTTCAAATTGAATGTCCAATGTCTCAACTTCGTCTCATTTCACAAGGTATATTATGTGAAACTTTGATGAATTTAAGGCAAGGGTTACCTATTGTTTAACTTTAGTGGGAAAACTAAGATGCAAATTCAAGTGCTTAGAAACCTCTAAGGATGTAATCCCAAGGGCAAGCAATAACACGAGAATTCATTCAATGGTATTTGCCTCCTAAAGGGTTTGAAATTTTGAGGATCATGTTGAATGTTTGTTTGCAAATGTTTTTGAATAAAGCACTGTGTTTTCAAACCAAGAACAAGTACAAAACCCTATGGATGTGTAAGACAATATTTGTTGGATTCCCACTTGGACAAGTCCAACTACGCTTATCTTTAGTGAATGGTTAGATGCTTGACCCCACTGGCTCCCCTCCACGGCACTCA